>CAUYMX010005462.1:0-84828 GCA_963573855.1 Lepilemur septentrionalis | reverse complement strand
AATGATATATCAATAGAATGACTTGACTGAAGATTGTAAACATTTCTCATCAAACAAAAATGATGTGTTTGGCCACAGTGGAATATCTTCATTTTAATTTAAAATGTTTGGCATAAACCAGACAAAAATATACATTGGGGAGAAGAATCTCTTTTCAATAAATGGTGCTGGGAAAACTGGATAGCTACATGCAGAAAAATGAATCTGGATCCCTACCTTTCACCTCTCACAAAAATACACTCAAGATGGTTAACAGACCTAAACCGAAGGTATGAAACTTTAAGAATCCTAGATGTTGGGAAGACCCTTTCAGACATTGGCCTAGGCAAAGAATTCTTGAAGAAGACCCCCAAAGCAATTACCACAGTAACAAAAATAAACAAATGGGATCTGATCAAATTAAAATGCTTCTGCACAGCCAAAGAAACTATCACTAGAGCAAATAGACAACCTACAGAATGGGAGAAAATATTTGCTCTCTACACTTCTGATAAAGGTCTGATAACAGGAATCTACCTAGAATTCAAAAGAATTAACAAGAAAAAATCAAACAATCCCATCAATAAATGGGCAATGGAAATGACCAGAAACTTTTCCAAAGAAGACAGAATAATGGCTAGCAAACATATAAAAAAAAAAGTTCAGCATCTCTAATCATTAGAGAAATGCAAATCAAAACCACAATGAGATACCACCTAACCCCAGTGAGATTGGCCTCCATCAAAAAGTCCCAAAACAACAAATGCTGGCGAGATTGTAGAGAGATAGGAACACTCTTACACTGCTGGTGGGACTGCAAATTAGTGCAACCTCTGTGGAAAAGAATTTGGAGATTCCTCAAAGAGCTAAAAATAGAATTACCATTTGATCCAGCAATAGCATTATTAGGCATCTACCCAAAAGAGCACAGGACATTCCATGATAAAGACGTCTGCACCCGAATGTTTATGGCAGCACAATTCACTATTGCTAGGTAGTGGACACAACCCAAGTGCCTGTGAATTCCTGAGTGGATTATTAAAATTTGGTATATGTTTACAATGGAATATTACTCAATTTTAAGAAACAACAGTGAGCTAGCACTGCTTATATTATCCTGGATTGAGCTGGAGCCCATTATTCAAAGTGAGGTGACACAAGACCCGAAGAATGGGCCCCACATGTATTCGCCATCAAATTGATACTGACTGATTAACACTATGGTGGTCAAATGGTTGTGGTGTTCACTAGGGATTCGGGAGATGGGGAGTAGACCCACGTCTGAGTGATGTGGTGAGCACTGTGGAGGGGAGGGGCATGCTTGAAATATAGTTGGGGATGGGAATTAGGGGTCTTAATAGGGGGAAAAATGTTCTAAAACTGATTGGTGTGAATAGCTGTACCGCTTGGTAAACTTACTAATAATCATTTAATTGTACACTTAAAATGGATTAATTGCATGGTATGTAAATTATACTTCAATAAAGTTGTTTAAACTAAAAAAAAGACAAATCTTAAAAGAAACTGAATAAAAGATATGTTTAAAGGAAAAAAATTAAAATTTGGCTTGACTGTGGAAGCAATACTAATTATTGTAAACTTATATATTTGAACTGCTTAGCATTTATGCTTAATTACATGTTAACACTTCAATGACTGTGTACGTAATTAAAGGTGCATTAGGCGGATTTTGTTAGAAAGCTTATTTGAGTACAATAGAAAATTTTGTACTTGAATCATTAGTCTTCACCAAGTGCCTTTCATGAAACATAGCTCGAGCAACATTATCATTGGTTTGGATCATAGTCTGAAGTAGGAAGACCATTAGTACGTAAAGGAATGAAATAGGTAAGTGAGAACACAGACATGTAAATGTAGTATCTGATCTCTATTCAGATTTTATGATATTCCAGCATTATCATAAAATTTTTGATTAAAGGAGAGGAGCTATTATTATTATCACACCTAATCCAGTTGATTAATATTCTCCTAATACAGATCCACTTTGTTCTGTTTTTAAGGAATATTTTTAAGCCTTTATCAAAGTTGTAAAGGAGAATAAGTTGCAAAGGAGAATACATTCAAAATGTGATTATACCTTCTTTACCAAATGCAAGTTAACAGTTTATAAGTGGTGGGTAGCTTTGAGGCATCCAAACTTCTAAGCCATTCTTTGACTTAGAAATAGATTGAAGAAAGAGATTTCTGAATTTGTGTTATAAATAAAAAGTAACAGGGACTCCAGAGGAACAAAAAATTCATAATAAATTTGAGATCTCTTTCACCACTTATGTTTCTTTCTGAATGATAGTAGAGTATTATGTTAAAGCCTTGGACTCTGGAGCAACAGTGCCTTAACTCCAACCTTGGTTTTAGTAGTTTCAGGATGTGCGAGTGGGGAAAACAATAGCTAAATGTTCATCAATCCTGTTTCGTTTTCCTGGGCAAATAAAAAGATGACATTTCCCAATTGACTTGCAGTTAAGTTGGAGCCATATTTCTGTCTTCTGGCCAATGTAATGTAGGCAGAACTGCTGTGTGCCACTCCTTGACCTGATGCTTGAAGCATTCTGACAATGAACTACTCTCTTCACTTATTAGCCATCTGGGTGCAGGGGATCCAGCAGAAGACTCCTAGGACCTTAGGATGACAGGAGCCTGAAACAACACATGGGAATCCATCCACTGACGACCCACTTGCCCTGTGGTATCAGGGAAAAACTGAATTTTTGTTGTATTAAACCTGTGAGATATCAGGGTTATTTGCTACACAATCAGTGATGATGGGCAAATAACTTAAGTTTTCCATACATGTTTTTCATCTCTAAAATGGGAATTATAATAGAAACTACCTCACTGGGTTTTTAAGGTTTTTTAAGCCTCACTGAGGCTTAAATGAAGTAGGCGATATAAATTTCTTAAAATATTGCCTGACACAGAGTAACTATTTTTATTATTTTTTATAATTATTTTACCATTTACATTTATCCATTCAATACAACAGAATACTTATTGTTAATATTTTTGTCATGACTGACATGCTTTTTAAGCAATTTGGTGCTGCTTCTTATTATAGAAGGGTTTTCTATTTTACTTTTGGGTGTTACATGACACAGTTCTAGTTTTATCTTTTGATGCCTTCTGGACAAGTTTTTTTGTTTGTTTTGGGTTTTGTCTTGGTTTTCTTTTCTTTTGTAAATTCTCCCAAACTCTTTACCTGAATGCAAAATCTCCAACAGATAGGGAAACACTAACCATAAGAAATAAAGATTTTTCTACATTGGCTGGCTGTCTTATTTCTATAAAATATAAATACTGCTCTCTGAAGCAATGTACATCCACGTTTAATTTGCTGCTACATAACCATGGGCCAATTAACAATTCAGACAAGCAATTTTCACCAAATACACTAATTTGCATAGTCTTTAGGAATTGTTTTGTTTTGTAACTCACTGGGATTTAAGATATATTTCCACAAAGTATGCACGTATATGATTTAGGAAACATATATAAATAAATTATGCTGACCCTCCTCAGAGTAAAAACAGAATGGTAGAGAAAGGTGATTAGAAGCTGGCAACCAGATTCCAACAATTACAAGTTATTACTGATTGAAGGTTTATTTCTTCCTGAGTTTTGTTTATATAAACAGCTCTGAATTAGAGAACTACTGGCTACCATCTTGTATGTGTAGCTATCAGATAAACCATGGTATAGCCAATAGCATTACACTGCTGTTTTTATGACATATAATCAAATAACTCACATTGATTGTGTATTGGACTTAGTGGGACAGTGAGAACACAGCTGTGCCATTTTATTTGTATTCTTCCAGGTTATATTTCTCCCTGAGAGGAAAATAGAACTTTTAGAAATTCTTTAGAAAGACAGGATGGTACAGGTACCTTTCCAAACACACAAGTTATCTGAAACATTATTTTAAAAAATGGGATAATATTTCATTCTCAATTTTAGTAATAAAAATGCTACCTGAATTTAGCTTATATTAATACAAAAATACCTTTTAACCAACTATAATTATAGTAATGAGGAAAAAAATTATTCTTTCCTAACACGGCACATTAAAAAAAACAAGTACCTCATTCACTTTTTGTACTTGGAGATTGAAAGGCTGATGCAGCTACTTACCATGCCAGACAGTCCTACTTGTCAGCAGGACATATGCTTGACATATTTAGAATGGTGATAATTTGTGTCACATCATTCATCCTCTCACTTCTGTTTCCTTGGCCTAGTAAAATGCAGTGTGAGCTGTCTTGTAGAGATTAGGCTGCTTGCTGCTTATGGCTGCTAGCATGGATTTCTTCACAATCTTTTGCTTAGTTTTAGACTACTTACTGGCCTCAAATTTTCTGTGTATTCTCATATGGAAAGATACAACATTAAGGCAATCCTTTTCTTGTGTCTTTTTTGTTGCATTTTTATTATTATGGTATAATATGAATACAGTAAAATTAACTCTTTTAAATGCACAGTTCTGCAAGTTTTGATAAATTCATATAGTTGTCTAACCAACACCATTATCAAGGTAGAGAACAGGACAGTTCTCTGAAAATATTCCCCTTTGTATCTCTGCAGTCAACCCATTCCCCTGCTGCCAGGTTTTGGTGGTTACTGATCTGTTTTCTGTCTCAGTGGTTTTGCGTTTTCCAGAATATCATAAAACGGAATCATCAAGTGTTTAGTATTTTGAGTCTTGATTCTTTTAATTAGCACACTCTATTTGAGATTAATCTATATCATTATTAATATGAGTTCTCCCCTATTGATTGTTAAATGGTATTCCATTATATTAATGTATCTCAGTACATCCATCTTACAAGTGACGAACATTTGAGTTGTTTGCTGTTTTGGGTTATTACGGATATAAGTTGCTAAAAACATTGACATACAGATTTTGTGCAAATATAGGTTATCATTTTATTTGAGCATATCTGGGATTGCTGGGTTACTTTATAAAAAAACTACCAAACTATTTTCCAAAGTGGTTGTACCCCTTTGCAATCCTTTATCAATATATTCAATCTTCTAGCTACTCTGCCTTCTCTCCAGCAGTTGATATTATCAGCTTTTTATTTTATTTTATTTTATTTTATATTTTAGTTATTTTAATGTTTGTAGTGGTACCTATTGTACCATCATTATTTTAATTTATATTTCCTAATGATTAATGATATTGAACATCTTTTCATGTGCTTATTTGCCAATCTTACATGATATCTGCAGTGAGGTTCTGTTCAATTTTCTGCCCATTTTTACTAGGTTGTTTTCTTAGTAAGCTTTGAGTGTATATGGGTGTGCGTGTTCTGGATAAAAGTCTGCTATGAAATACGGAATTTGTAAATATTTCCTCCTTGTCTATCATTTTCATTTGTATTCTCTTATTAGTGTTTTTCAAATAACAGAATTAAAAATTCTTAGTTTTGACTAAGTCTAATTTCAACACTTATTTTATAAATCCTATTTTGGGAGTCACATCTAAGAAATCTATGCTTAACCCAATTTAGCCTATGTTTCTTGTAGAATTTTATGGTTATAAGTTTGTGGTCTATTTTGAGTTAATTTCCATATATGGTGAAAGATATGAATGAAAGTTCATTATTTTACACACAAATGGTAAAATGATTCAGTGCCATTTGTTGAGAAAACTATACTCTAATGAATTACCTTTGTACCTTTGTTAAAAATTAATTGATCAAATCTGTCTGTATATTTTTATACTCTTATGTTTTATTAATCTACATGTTTATCTTTTCTACAATATCACACTATTTTTGTTACAGCAAATCTTAAAATCTGGTAGCATGAATCTTTGTGCTTTGTTCTTTTGTTTTTTTGTTTTTTTTTTTTAGGTCACTTTAGATTCTAGGCTCTTTATATTTTCATATAAATTTTAAAAATAGTTTGTCAGTTTCTACAAAATCCTACTAGGATTTTAGTTAGAATTATGTTGAATCTGTAGACAGGGGAAGATTGGGTACTTGACACCTTTGAGCCTTTTAATTCACAAATAATAGTATATATCTGCATTTGGGAGTTTTTTGATTTTTCATAAGTTTCCAGCATACAGATCTTCTACCTGTATTGTTCAGTTTACACATAAGTATTTCATAACTTTGGTGCTATTATACATGGTATTATTTACTTTAACTTCCTATTGTTCATTGCTAGCATTTAGAAATATTATTACTTTTTACATATTAAAATATTGTATCCTATGACCTTGCTAGACTAAACAGAAACAACAAAACTAAAAAGAAACAAATTACAAATATCAAAGTAGAAATCAATCAAATTACAAATAATCAGCAAGACAAAAGAGGACATTACTTCAGATTATACATATTTAAAGGATAATAAAACTATAAACAACTCTATATCCATAAATGAACAATCTCGATGAAATACATAAGTTCCTTAAAATATACAAACTGCTAAAACTCACTCGAGAAGAAACATATAATCTGAATATTCCTATATATGTTATATTAGAATTGAATTTGTAATTAAAAATTTTTCCACAGAGAAAATTCTAGGCCCAGATGGCTTCACTTAAGATTCTACCAAACGTTTATGGAAGAAATAGTACCATTCTATGCAAACTCTTCCAGAAAACAGAAGGAAGACAACATTTTCCAACTAACTTATGAGGCCAGAATTACTCTAATATACGAATTATACAAATCCATTTAAAAACAGAACATTTCCTACAAACATAGATGCAAAATTCCTCAAAAATACTAACAACTTAAATCCAACAATATATAAAAGGATAATATATCATGACTAATGAGAATCAACTAATGCAAGTAATCCTATCAATATACTAAAAGAGGAAAGAAATCCTATCATTTCAACAAATGCCTAAAAGAATTTAATCAAAAAATACCCATTTATGATTTAAAAAAACTCTCAGCAATATAGTAATAGAGGGGAGTTTCTTTAACCTAACTGAATCTTTTGCTCCAGTAATAAGAACAAGTGATAACAGAAGTAGGATAACTCCTCTCAGCACTCATGTTCAGTAATATATTGGAGGTTCTACCTAGTGTGTTAGGTGAAAAAAGAAGTTTAAGTAACACACATTAGAAAAAAATGAAATAAAATAGTTTCTGTTTGTGAACAACAGAAATAACGTCTATGTAATTTTTTAAAAAATTATCAAAAGCCATCAGAACTAATAAGCAAATATTTCAAAATCCTTAAGGATTTTAAATAGGCATACTCAATAACTGGCCATGACAGTACTGTCACTTCATAATTTTTCCCTTTGCATATTAATATCCCATACGGATTTACAACCCTTTCAAAAAGCAAAAGCAAAATCTCCTATGATTTAGCTGTAATAAGGTAGAAGTTGTGAACCAACCAGATGGTCTGAGTCTGGGGTTTATAAAACATTATATACTTTTTATTATTTTCTTCGAATAGTGTGTGTATATATATATTCAACACATAGACATCTCCTTATCCTTTTAAAATAATTATATATCATTCCACTTTATGGATTATTAGCCATTAACCAATTATCTGCTGAAAACATTTATTTTGTATGGTAAATATAGCTGTTAAAAAATATTTGTGCTCTCCCTCACATACTGCAGAGTTGTTTCTAAGAAGTGACTATTCAACGAGAGATGCTAGGTTCTACCAGTCTCTTAATCTGGTTAGAGCTATAGAACTAGTTCTTACCAATAGAACATGAATAGCGGTGAGATGTATAGCTTCTGTATCAGGAAGAGTATGCATGTTTTCTCTACTATGGTATTCCCTTATTCTCTATTGTTTAGAAATTTCATTTTATCTCCATGATTTTCATGCTATTTTCTCAACTATTTCTCTGTCTATTCTAGGAATACAACTCTAAGTTATGCCAACAATTATGCTTTAAAATGTATAAACTATACAGAAGCGAAACCAAGTTAACAATTAAAAAAAAAAACAGGTTGGGCGCGGCGGCTCACACCTGCAATCCTAGCTTTCTGGGAGGCCAAGGCAGGAGGATAGCTGCAGCTCAGGGGTTTGACAGCACCCTGAGCACAGTGAGACTCCGTCTCTAGAGACAAGAAACAAACAACAACAACAAAAAAAAAACACAAAACCACAAAACTCAGCTGGGCGTGGTGGCTCGTGCCTGTAGTCCCAGCTATCCAGGAGGCTGAGGCAGAAAGATCTCTCACAGCCCAGGTCTTGGAGCTTGTGGTGACTACAATCACCACACTCTACCCAGGACACCGAGTGACACTATGTCTCAACAACAGCAACAACAAACCCCCCCCCCCAAAACAGGGATACTGATGGAGCACCTACTTCAAAAACAATTAAAAAAAACAAAAAGCTGAGAGTATATCACACCAATGCTAAGAGACATTCTCATTTTATGTTACACTTGCAAGTTGACAGTTCACTGAAGGTAAAGAACTCCAACCATTCCAACTCATTGGCTAAAAAAAAACTATTTAGAGTCTCCAAATAAAATCATTTCAACTAATTTAGCAACTTTAGGTTCTGATTTCTTCAGAAACATCTTACTCTAATGGAATTCAGAGTTTAAAAATTCAAATATACAAAATTTTAAACGAATTTCATCATACAGAAAATTAAACTCTAGCTACCAGAGCATGATCAAAATGTGAAGAAAGATTAATTTATTTTATGTTATGAAAAATAGAGTCGCTTTCCTTATTCCTTGACAAAATTTGCTAAAAAATAAACCTATAGTCTGTAGGTATAAGTTATTAATGGGAATATTGTACAAGGAAAAATGTTTATCTTAATATCATCTATAAAAAGATGTGAGAAGATAAAAATAAAGCAAAATATGCTTGGGTGAATTTATCTTCTCAGGCCAAATTATTTGAGGACAGTGACATTACTGACTTCATAGTAATAGTATAAGGCTTAAACACAATAATTCAATAGAAGCAATTAGCTTAGTGCCTGGCACATTATAATTACCTGCTGTAGACTGGCAGTTATATTTTTATCATTATAATCATCAACAACATCAGAATCAAAGGAATTCAGTAATTTTAATTTCCATCTTTTCTTTGTATAGAAGAATAAACCAAGATACGCATTGTAGTTTGAAATGTGTTCTAGACTTTGAGGTAGAAGATATGGGTCTATTTGTGGTATCTCTTACCACATATTAATATACAATTATGGAATAGTTACCTAACTTTTTGAACCTTGGATTTTAATTTAGAAAATGTCTTGATAAATTTTTATGAATATTAAAAATGTGAGTACAAATATGCTATATAATTTCTAGAGCCTCATATAAATGCTGAGCTATGGACTGGTATAGGGAGAGATAGGTGGGAAAAGCTAAGAGTACTAGGTACATTGGACTGGCAAAGCCAGGATGTTTGGGGGTATTACATACTTTGTATTACTGTTTTGCATTGTATTTTACAGTAATAATGATATACTATATTTATTAATAATAAAATAACCAACATCAGATATTTGCCTTGATAAATATATTTAGTTGCAGCCAGAGAGAAACTATGTGTGAGAAAAAAATTTAACCAAATTTACCAGAAGTTCCTGAGAAAAATACAATTACCAAGTAGAAATTGTACACATCCAGTAAGAAAGTTTTTTTATGCCTAGAGGTAGAGGGGTAAGAATATGAATATATAGTTAAAAATGATTATACATACATAAATGATACAATATATTGGGTGGCTTATGTGAGAGAAACATAATAGGATGGAGGTAGTAGTAACAATTAGGTTAAAGGAGATGAGACAACATGAGTACAGAAACCTCCTTTGCAAAAAGAATTCAATATTGCTATCAAAATTCCTATTTCTTCACATTTAGCAAGTTAGAGTTACTTGTGACTAAATCTATTTGAAAAGTGAAGATAAAAGTCATTTTTTTCCCACACAGGGCAAACATCATACTCTTAAATTCTCACATTAGACCCAGACTATAGGAAGCAATGATAACCCTGAGAAGTGTCTGTATGTTCAACACAGTGAGAATCAACAAAGAAAAAATCCAAAGATCCAACACAATGCCTGGCAGATACTAGGTTAAAAGGTGTTCAGTAACAAGTGTGTTAAACACAGTGATGGAACACACCTCTTCACCTACGCATTTTATAAAAATCTCTATAAAATGGCAATTTAAAAAAAGACACAAACCCATAAGGATAAAGAGACTAGAAAGTAAACTAGAGCAGACAAAGGATACTAAAAAAAAATTAGAAGCAAAAAAGCAACAGATGAATATTGTCTGACTCAGTTAGCTACTTAGCTCTTAGGAGTATTAAGAAAGTAAAATCTAAGAAAGAGGTTGAAAATAATGAGAGACAGGAGGATCAGGGCCGCTGCATTTCAACCACTTAGATTGTGCAATGCACATCTTCAAGGGACACTATTAAAATAAGCTTTGATATGAAAGGCACTCAATTAAGTTGTGCAACATGTAATCCCTTGGGGGGAAGCCAAGAAGCAAATCAATACAAAACCAAAACACTGGAAAGGCTCAGAAATTATAGGTACTTAATATCCCTGAGAATAGTAGACATGGAAGTGGAGTGGAGTGGGTATATAAACTGAGAACTGGTTGGAAGAAAATATTAGATTTCCTCTTCTAACCCTTGCAGAACACTTAATAATTACTCTCCAAAGAGACTGAACCAAAGAATTCTAACCCAAAGAACAGCAGGCACAACAAAATACACAGATATCAAATTAAAAACAAGAAGAACACACTTACAGGGGAGAATCTTTACCCGAGGAATAGATCAAGAATAGAGGGATCCAGTTGCCCTCATCCAAGATAATTTACAAGGCATAGATTCCACACCAAGAGAGGAAAGCTAAGACCAAAGGCAAATACTGAAACCCAGCATGCCACTAGTAAATCAAAGGTGTCACTGAGAAGAATGGGGCACTGTCCACTGTCCCAGTCCCCAGATCCACACAGTGATGCAGATGTTTTTCTCAGAAAGATACAGGCTTGAAGAATAGAGAGCTAGGCTGCTTTCCCCAAGGGAACTAACTTTATTTGTAACAGAGCATGGGAAAGTTCAAGCCTAAGGGCACTGTCAAAAACAATGATGGTAATCAATTAAGATAAAAATGGTAGTTCCATAGAAACAACAAGCTAAAACTTAGGTCAGTTAGGCTGGGGGACGGGGAGGGAGAGGGGCAGTGAGGGGTAGACAGCTAAGAAGAACCATTGTGGGATTGGAACAAACCTCAAAGTGTACTCCTGAAAACTGGCCAAAATTGGATTGAATAAGACTTTGGAGCAATTTATGCCAAAGGGTATGGTTTTAATGTAACAGAGCAATCAGCTGACAATTAGTGCAAGCTATCTGCTAGGTGTGATAGCAATAAAGGCACACAGCTTAATAGAGAGATCAGGGAACAAAATAGTCAAAGAGAACCCTGCTAAAGCCACTGTCACTGCAAGGTGATTGTGCATATTCCCAAGGTTATATCCTCTGAGGAGAAATAGATGTGACTGAAATAGACTAGTCCAGATAAAACAATCAAACACTCAAACAAAAACAAGCCCCACCGTGAGAGGCAGGGAGGAATGGTATCCAAACTTACTAAAACATATTATCTACAATTCTCAGCTGTCAAAAAAAAATTTCTGAGACATCCAAAGATGTAGGAATATGTAAACTGCATACAAGAAAAAAAGCCTAGTAAAAGAATCTGCCTTTCACAGGGCCCAGATGTGGAGACTAGCAGACCAAGGCTTCAAGTCAGCTATCATAAGAACATTCAAAAAGCTTAAAAAATGCATGCTTAAAGAAATAAAGGAATGGTATGATAACAGCAGAGGCAACAAAAGAAAAAAAAATAGATAAATTGAACATCATCAAAATTAAAACATCTGTACATCAGACATGATCAGAATGAAAAGGCAACTCATAGGAGAGAAAATATTTGCAAATCATACATCTGATAACAGATTAACATCTAAAATATATAAAGAATAAGTCAACAATAACAAAAAATAAAGCAATTTCTTAAAATGTGTGTATAACTGTTGATCTTATAACATAGAAATATAATATTTTTGACAATAATAGCACAAAGCAGATAAGCAGAAGAAAAACTATATTGAAGTAAGCAAATGATGTCAGATTGTAACTTATACATAGGAACAAATGATGAGAATCAGAGCTGCTAAAAAGAAGGTTAATATAACAAATATTTTTTATCCTGTCTTCTCTCAGCTCCTTTTAAAGACATAAAATTGTATAAAGCAATAATTATAGCAATGTATTTCAGGATTTGGAACACAATGATATAATGTGTATACAACAATAACACAAATACAAGAGGGAATAAAGCTATGCAGAAGTAATTGCTCCTATATCTTAAGGTAGTATAAATCTGAAGTAGATTCTGATAAGATGAGACATATTGTATGCCTTAGGGCAACTACTAAGAAAACAATTCAAACACAGTGAAAGAAACTATTAAAGGAATTGAAATATAACATTAGAAAATATTCACTTAAGGAAAAGAAAACAGTAAAAAAGAAATAGAGGTACAAAAAAAGACATGAGATATAAAAAACAAAAAGTCAAATGTCAAACATAAATCTGAATATATCAATTATGACATTAAATGTAAATGAATTAAATATCCAATCCAAAAGCAGAACTATCAAACTACATAAAAAGCTAAGATCAAATTATATGCCATCTACACTTTAGATCCAAAGACATAACTGCATGAAAAGTAAAAAATATGCAAAAAAAATGTATTATGCAAACAGCAACCATAAGAGTGTTGGAGTGGCTATATTATTATTATACAAAATAGATGTTGAAACACAAAGAAAATTAGAAATAAAGGACATTTTATAACAATATAAGGGTCAATCCATCAGAAAAAACATAACAATTATAAACATATATACACTTGAAAATAGAGCCAAAAAACATGTGAAGAAAAACTGACAGAATTACAGGGAAATATAGACAATTCAATAATAATAGTTGGAGACTTCAATGACCCACTTTCAATAATGGCTAGAGCAATTAAGCAGTAGAGCAACAAGGAATAGAAGATTTGAGCAACACTATAAACAACTAGACCTAACCACATCTATAGTATTCTACCCCAAATAACAAAATACACATTCTTCTGAAGTAAACATGGAGCATTCTATAAGATAAACTATGTTTATATGTTATATGTTTTATTTATGTTAGGCCATAAATCAAGGTTTAATAAACTTAAAAATATTAACAAGATACCATGTATGTTTTCTAAACTAAAGGGAATAAAGTTATAAATAAATAGTAGAAAGAAGCATGAAAACTTCACATGGATATGGAAATAGCATAACACATTTCAAAATAATCACTGGGTTATTTAGAATTAAGAAGAAATCATAAAGGAAATTAGAAAATATTTTCAGATAAAATAAAAATAAAAACATAACATACCAAAATATATGGAATACAGCTAAAGAGTCCTTGGAGAGAAATTTATATTTGTAAATGCCTATATAAAAAAATAAAAACTGAGACCTCAAATCAAGAACATAATCTTACAAATAAGACAATGGAAAAATAAGTGCAAGCCAAAGTAACATAAGCAGCAAGTAAGAAAAACAGGAAGAAAGAAGAAAATAATAAAAATTAGAGCAGATATTAATGACATATAAATTAGAAAAAATAGAGAAATTAAAAAATACAAAAGTTGGTACTTTGAAAAGTTCTATGAAATTAAATTGACAAACCTTTGGCTAAAATGACCAAGGAAAGAAGAGAGATAGTTGAAAATACTAAAGCCAAGAATGAAAGAGGGGAGTCATTGTTGACCTTACAGAAATGAAAATGATTAAAAGGGAACACTATGAACTATCATATGCCAATAAATTAGATAACTTGGACAAAAATAAATAAATTCCTAGAAAGACAAAACTGCTAAAAGCTGATTCAAGAAGAAGTAGAAAATCTGAACAGATCTGTAAGTAAACAGATTAAATTAGTAATGAAAACATTTCTCACAAAGAAAAGCTAAGACCTAGATAGCTTAACTGGTGAATTCCATCAAACATTTAAAGAAAAATTAATAATAATTCTTCATGAATTCTTCCAAAAATAGAGCAGAAGGAAAGACATCACAACTCATTCTATGAAGCTGATATTTTCTTGATACCAAAGCCAGGTAAAAACACAACAAGAAAATTATAAATCAATATTACTTACTAACATAGACAAAAAAATTCTTATCAAAATATTATCAATACAAATACAGCAATACAGCAAAAGGATTATGCATTGCAATCAACTGGGATCTATCCTAGAAATGTATGGTTGGCTTAAGAATGGAAGTCAATTAATGTAATACATCTAATCAGTAAAATAAAGGACAAAAAAAATAGTATGATCATCTCAATAGACATAGAAAAGGCATTTCATAAATTTCAATATTTTATAATTAAAACACTTAGTAAACTATGAATAAAAGTGAACTCCCTTAATCTGATAAAGAGGTAACTATGAAATGCTATCATCACACAGAAGCAAAAGACAGAATGTTTTGCTACTAAGATCAGGAACATGACAAGAATTCCTGCTTGACACTTACATTCAACATTTTACTTGCCAGGGCAATTAGATAAGAAGAAGAAATAAAAAGTATCCAGATTGAAAAGGAGGAAGTAATATTATTTCTATTTGTAAATGACATGATTTTGTGTATAGAAAATATAAAGAATCCACTAGAAAAATATATTAGAACTAATAAATAAGTTCAGGAAGGTTGTAGGGTAAAATGTAAATATATCAAAATGTAAAAAACTATAAAAATGTTTCATATTTTCACACCTTAGCAATGAACAATCTTGAAATTAAGAACAATTTCATTTGCTACAGGCTCAAAAAGAATAAAATATTTAGGAATAAATTTAACAAAGTGCAAAACTTATAAACCAAAAACTAGAAAATATCACTGATGAAAATTAAAAGACCTAACTAAATAGAAAGACATGTCGTGTTCATACATTAGAAGGTTTAATATTGTTAAGATGGCAACACTCTCCAAATTGATCTGAAGATTCAGCAAAATCTCTAAAAAAATCCAGTTGCCTTTTTTTGAAGAAATTGACAAGATGATTCTAAATTTCATGTGGAAATGCAAGGAAGACAGAATAGCAAATAAAAAATGTTAAAAGGAAGAACAAATTTGAAAGACTCACGTATCCATTCCAAAACCTATTACAAAGCTACAGCAATCAAGACAGCATGGTATTAACATAAGGATATACATATAAATCAATGAAGCAAAATTGAGAGTCCAGATATAAACTTTTACATCTATGGTCAATTGATTTTCTACAGAGTGCCGAGGAAATTCAATGGGGAAGACTTAATTTTTCTAACTAATTGTACCAGGACAACTGGAAATCCACCTACAAAGAAATGAAGTTGGAAACTTCCATATGTTACATAAATGTTAACTCAAAATGGATCACTGGCCTACGTACAAGAGTTAAAATGATAAAACTCCTATAAGAAAACATAGGAGTAAATCTGTGTATCTTTGGGTTAGGAAAAACCTTGTTAGGTATGGCTTCAAAAGCACAAGTATCAGAGGAAAAAATAGATCAAGTGGATTCAATAATACTAAAAATTTTTATGCTTCAAGGAATACCATCGAAAAATCAAAAGAAAATTTATAGAAGAAAATACTTGCAAAAAAAATTGGGTAAGACTTGTATTAAAAATATACAAATACCTCTTATAATTGAATAATCAAAAGACAATCCAATATAGAAATAAATAAAGGATCCGCATAGATACTTCTACAAAGAAATTATACAAATGACCAATAAACACATGAATGGATACTCGACATCTACATTTATGAGGCAAATGTAAATGAAAACCACAATGAAATACTACTTCATATCCATTGTAATGGGTATAATCATAATGAACAGACAATAACAAATGTGGTGAAGATACAGAGTAATGGGAACCCTCATATACTACTGGTGGAAACATATATGATCCAACTACTTTGGAAACCACGTTGGCAGTTACCCAAAGAGTTATATATACAGTCACTGTATGTGCAGCAATTCTACTCTTGGATACATATTCAAGAGAATTAGAACATACAAAAACTTGTATATGAATGTTCACAGCAGCCAAAAACTGCTATTCATAGTAGCCAAAAACTAGAAACAATCCAACCATCTTTCAATGTACAAGTGAGTAAACAAAATAAGGAAAAAATAAAGGAATTTTATTTGGCAATAAAAAAGAATGAAGTGCAACACAAGCTACAACATGAGTAAACCTTGAAAGCATTATGCTAGTGAAAGAAGCCAGTCACATGAGATTACATATTGTATAATTCCATTTAAATGAATTGCACAGAATAGTCAAATCAATAGAGACAAAACGTAGTGTAGTGGTTGCCTAGTGTTGGGAGCATTAGAGAAAAATGCAGAGTGACTGCTAACAGATGCAGGGCTATTTTTTTTTTTTTTTTTTTTGCACAATGAAAATGTTCTAAAATTGATAGTGTTAATGGTTGCACAACTCTATGAATACACTAAAAGTTACTGGACTTTACACTTTAGTTGGGTGAATTGTATGGTATGTGAATTACATCTGTATAGAGCTATTATTTAAAAATAATATTCAAAGGATTGGAGAGTACAATGGCATTGAAACATTCAATAGTAGAAGTGAAATTTAGGAAACAGTGAAGTAATACCTTAAATTCTAATAGATAACAATTTCCAGACTCTACCTATAGGCAGAGACAAGCTATCAATTGAGAGAATAGAATAAAGACATTTTCAGACATCTAAGCCAACCGAAAATTTGTTACCCAAGCAACTTTCCTCAGGAAGCTTATACAGAAGACTCAATACAGAAAGATTTTTGTCTTCCATCAAAAATGAGAAAATAAAGTTACAAAAAGACTAATGATCCAGAAGTCAGGGGAACCAACATAAGAGAAAACCAAGTGATTTCTTAGGAGGCTGATGAAGGGAAATCCAGACAACTTGATGCAAACAGTCTAAATTAGAGAAGGTGCACAGAGGATTTTGGAAGTTATGTCACCAAGAAATTTTTAAATAATAATAAAAAAGAAAAAAAATGTATTGAGAGTATACTACATGATTCAGCCCTCAAGAACATGGACATGATAATGAAAACAGTGAATACTGATTTAAACAATAACTGTGAGTGATATAATGATATTGGATGAATGTGTGTGATAGGTAGAGTAAGGGGATTTCTAAATAAACAAAATAGTTATCTTTCAGTAGGAAACTATCAATAGTACCTAAATTGGAAAAATCAAGACATAATAGAAACATTATTTTTCAAATACATAAATTTAAAAAAACCATAAGAAACAGCTAAAAGTGAAGTGCCTACACGGAATAGGAATCAGGGATGGGGTACAATGAGGTTGATCACCACTTTTTTTTATTTAAAGCTTTATAGAAAAATTTGACTTTTAAGCCATGTACATGTATTACTTTATCTTCAGAAATGATTAATTTAAAAACATGAATCAGATGACATCTCTATAGGATCTTCATATATAATTGATGCAAACATGTTTAAGCTTTTCGGTGCTTTCTGAGAAATTTCATAAAACAAAAGTATCCATTTTAATGTATCTTATGTTTTTAGTGAAGATTATCTTAGCCACTTTACTCATTGTCTTCTACAAGTGTTTTAATCCATTTATCTTTTTCTTGCTTTCAGTGTAATTGTGAATACTGTTGAGACAATACGTAGTAATATAGCTCCAGGCTGTAATTAACTGGTCAGCAAAGTGAAAATTAAAAGTTTAACTTTGGGGAATGAAAGACAATGGATTATATAATCAGAAAATACATTAATGGGGGTATATTTTATTTTTTGTCTTTTGTTTTTTCACTTTGTGCATATAGGTCTCATTGGGAAGAATCAGTCCATGACAATCAAGAAAAGAAATGTGAAGTGAATGTTTCCACTCAAAGAGAAGATTACACAATCCAATTATTATATAGAAGTGGTGAACATAGAAAGATACTTAAGGAAGACATTAGAATATTAGTCACAAGTGCTACACACTGAGGCAGATTGTGTATATTTGTGTATTGAAAGGCAAATTAAATAAAACACTCAAAAATTCCAGAACAAAATATAACCTTATGGGACATTTCCATATGATATGTCCTATTTCCATTTCTATGTTCCATGTTTTCATTTCTATTTCCATGTGATAATAATAAAATCTATATTTCTTAAAAATGATGAGAAACTATTATTTCATTCATTTATTTATTTTTAATTTTTTTTTATTTCAGCATATTACGGGGGTACAAATGTTTAGGTTATGCATATTGCCTTTGCCCCACCTGAGTCAGAGCTTCCAGCATGTCCATCCCCCAGATGTGCACACTGCACCCATTAGGTGTGTATCTACCCATTCCTTCTCCCTCCTCCTATCTGCCCGACACCCGATGAATGCTATTACTATATGTGCATTTAAGTGTTGATCAGTTAAAACCAATTTGATGGTGAGTACATGAGGTGCTTGTTTTTTTCATTCTTGTGACACTTCACTTAGAAGAATGGGTTCCAGCTTTATCCAGGATAATACAACAGGTGTTAGTTATATCACCATTGTTTTTTTGCAGCTGAATAGAACTCCACGGTAAACATATGCCACATTTTATAAATCTACTAATGTATTCATGGGCATTTATGTTGTTTCTACATTTTTGTAATTGTAAATTATGCTGTTATAAACATTCTAATGCAGATGTCTTTTTTATAAAATGTCTTTTGTTCTTTTGGGTAGATGCCCAGTAATGGGGTTGCTGGATTAAATGGTAGTTCTACTTGTAGGAGTGTTCCTATCTCTCCACATCCACGCCAACATTTATTGTTTTGAGACTTTTTTATAAAGGCCATTCTCACTGGAGGTAAGTGATATCTCATTGTGGTTTTGATTTGCATTTCCCTGATGATTACAGATGTTGAGCATTTTTTCATATGTTTGTTGGCCATTAGTCTATCTTCTTATGAAAAGTTTCTGTTCATGTTCTTTGCCCACTTTTTTGACAGGGTTGTTTGATTTTTTTCCTTGCTGATTTTCCTGAGTTCTGTATAGATTCTAATTATCAGCCCATTATTGGATGTGTAACATGTGAATATTTTCTCTCATTCTGTAGGCTGTCTGTTTGATCTTGTGATAGTTCCCTTCACTGTGCAGAAGCTTTTTAATTTGATCAGGTCCCATTTGTTTATTTTTGTTGTTGCTGTGATTACCTTTGGAGTCTTCTTCATAAATTCTTTACCTAGGCCAATGTCTGTAAGAGTTTTTCCAACATTATTAAATCTTTAGGAAAATTGTCTGGAGCTCAGAGCTCTATCTGAGGAGAGGTAAGAGGAGCCTCTAGTAATAAAAGGAAGAAACCTGCTCAGTCCCAAGAAGAGTCACCTTGAAATATGCCAAAGTTTCTGCTACATTGTAGGGATAGCCCACTGCTATTCAATCTTCTATCCTTGCCCCAGAACCTGCAGAGATAAGCATCTTGTATAAACAGGTCAACTGCAGAAGGTGGCTTTGGATAACATGTGTATTGTGTTACTTTAGAAACCTGGTCACTTTGGCCTTTAATTTTAAAATGAATCAATCAATTAACTAACTATATGTACTATATGTATTCTGCCATGTTGCTGACTAAGAGGAACAGGGTTTGAGTTACCTAAAGCTACAATTCTACTCTCAGAAAGGAAGATGAGTGTAACACTATGTCTAAAATGATGAAGGCGATGATTTTCCTTAGCTTATTTTTTTTTTTTTTTTACCTGTCGGATAATCTATATAGAAGGGGCAGAAGAACCCATGAGGCCTGCTTTTTTAAACACAAAGTTGACAGTATCCGAAGCTTAGGAAAAAGTAGACTCACATCTCCATACATTCAAGTCTGGAAGATCAACAGACCAACTTTTGCCTAAATTGGCCATACATTCATCTTCTTGGGGCAAGATATCCAGGGGAGGCAGAGTTGATATCCTTACCTCAATTTCACTTCTTGCCCTTTCCTACTTTCTGTCTCTGGTCAATACTTAGATCTCTATTTAGTTCTGTTAATTACTCTTAATTTCTCAATCACATGCGGAATACTCACAGCTTGAGTGGAACTGTTAATAATAGAAGAATTAATAGTGTTCTTGGAGGGGAATGACATTATCTATCTATCTATGCGAAAATTCTTTAAATTAATTCTTGGATGAATGAGTCAAGGGTCCTGGTTAATTTGTGTCAAGAATATTTTTTTTCTATCATACTTCATAACTTTGATTTTATAAATTTAAAACATTTAAAATTAGCAGTTTTTTGGATGGCACATGTCTTGTGCAAACCATGTTTATAGGAATATGCAAAAAGGATAAAAAGATTAAATGAATTAATCATGCACATAATTTTTATAATGTTACATCTTATGTGAGTATCTGGGCAAATCAAGGCATAGTCAGGGGAACGCATATTAAAAATCCATAATGCAGGTTACAAAATTACCCCAACATAAAGTCTTACAGTAAATCCTCTTTGTCCAATGGATTTTTGGTACTTGGAAAAGTATCAAAATATTGGTATGATGGAAGCAATTATTCAAAGAGTCCACTGCCTTCTAGAACAATTTAATCTGTCCATCGTGTAATAAAAGTGGCTTGCTTGGCATGTTACAAATTAGAAAACAATTGAATGAAAGCATTGCAGAAAAAAATACTGGATCTGTCCAGTACCTACAGTGCCTTAGAAGTGTCTGACACATGGAATATGTTAGTAAGCATTTGCTGAATGAAAAGTGAATTTTTAACATGCTTCATTTCTTATTTTGGAGCCTGAAAAAAGCTGTCTCTCAAATCAGGATGATTTACTCCTTTGCCTCTTAATATATGCAAGCTCTGAGTTATCATTACTTTATGTTAAAATCATGACACCTCTACCAGATTGTAAACCAAATCATAAATATCATAATATATTTATGCATAGCTTTAACTTTTAGTGCAATGTTTTTATTATATTAGTAAATAAATGGTTAGTGTTTATAAGAATGAAAATGGTAACAATTAAAAATGAAATCTATTTATTTTTAAGTTGGAATCAAACTTATGTGGTAGTAATATAGCCATTTTTGTTACCTGTCAAGCAGGCTTCATTCATTCATGCATTTTTTAAATGCTTATTGATTATATAATATATGTAATACACTATGCAGGTATACCATAATGGACAAAAGCAGTTATAGTTTCATTCTGGTGCTGATAGTGTACTGAGTAGACAATCAAATGATGAAACAATAAATTAAAATTGTAATTTTAAGAGCTGTGGATAAGAAGAACTTGTTGTATGAAAGGATTAATAAGGGCATCCTAGTCAGAGATGTCTCTGAAGGTGTACTAAAGGAAGCAACAAAAGTTGAGATCTCTTCACTTGATATAGAGCAACTCGTCTCGGAAGCTTGTTAAAATATAAGTTTTATTCAGAAAATCTGAAATGGTGCCTAAGATTCTACATTTCTAACAAGCTCCCAAGTGAAGCTGATTCTGGCGATTCAAGTACCACACTTTGCACAGCACTAATTTTTGGAGGGAATGGATAATACAATAGATTGTTTCTGAAAATTTTGGTGAAGATAAAGTCAGTATTTCAAGATAAGCTAGACACTATATCAGCAGAAAACTACTTTCTATTAGCAATTCACTTTTCCCCCAGGGACACAAGCTTATAGAACTTGGGTCCCTTATCTCTTCCACCAATAGCGGATAGGTGCTACTACAGAATTCAGCAGCAAAACCCAGTAAGCAAGTGTGAATTCTTTTACATGAAAGAAAACCATGATAGTCAGTGTTAGAATTTTTAAAAAAAAACATTGGGAATATTGGCCACCTCTTAACACATCATGTCACTTTTCCAAATTGTGAATGGGTTTTAAGAAAAATGAATGCATAGTCCTTGAACTACATTCTTTTCCCCCAAGGGACCACATAACCACAAGAGGCAGAACTGTGATAAAACAGGTACAAACCTTCCAGCTTCCATATACTCAGTTTTTTGGTTTCATGTAAATACATAAGACAGAACAAAAATTAATATTTCTCCTACTCTATAGTTTTAAATATGCCTTTTTATATTCCTAATGTTTCTTACTGTAATCATGATCTAACACATTTAATAGGCTATGTTAAAACCTGACAATAAAAAATTTCCACATGTAATCAACATATAAACAAATAAATAATTTTCCATTATAGTTTTATTTACAATGGAGAATGCTTAATATTGGCTTATTTAAAATCCCAGTAATAACAGTGTTACCAACAATTTGCTCTGAAAGTAACTACTACCTTGTGAATTTTATATTTTGTACATTCATGAATTTTGTAAATTTTGATAATAAACACATTGTACTTTATAACAATAAAAAGTGAATATTATTACGGAAAAAAAGTGGGTAGTTTCTAAAATCTACAATGAAACTTGATTGAAAACAAAGGTCCGTCCCATATTCAGTCTTTAAAATGACAATGTGATAGCATTTTTGTTCTCTCTTGCTGATTTGTATTTTCATGAATTTATCTGATCTTATCATATCATTCATTTCAATTTTATTATTCAATATTCATACTCAAGATACCAATGTCTAGACAGACCTTATCAAATACTGTTTGTTCTTCCTACTTCAGATTCCCAATTTTGGAAGTATATTTCTTTTATAGATTAAGCTTTTTACTTTAATTCACCCTAAGCCTTACTTTCGTCTATACAAAACCTTCTTGTTTTCTTTTCTGACAGCAAAGGGTACCTTGATTGATAGAATTCAATCACTGGGTTTAAATAATGCAGCTGGTTTTTATCTCACATTAGTACGTCTTTTTATTAGCTTTACCTATTACATGAAAATGTGACAAAAATGTAATGATTTTAGGTATCTCACCTGGGTCCATAATTCTGTCTAGATTATAAAATATAGACTTTGCTGAAAAGAATCTGCAGAGTTATGATGGAGGCATAGGTAAAAACATAAAATAAGTTCTATGTAACTATGCCAATCACTAATCCTAAAATATGATAGATTTTCAAAGAAGCCATGTATTTGAACATATATGCTTAGTGATGTATTAAAGGATGTTAATAATATTTTTACTTACAAAATGTTTTTAAATTTGATAAAATCATAGTATCTCAAGCAGGTTTTTCAAATAGTAGAAAGTCAAGGCATTGTTACACCAGTTATCTAGAACCCAGCTTACATAACAGTAAATCTACATAATAGTAAATTTACATAACAATACTCTTAGAATACATATTCTCCACTGTAACATGATGATAAGGAGATATTAAACTGAGAGGCACAAAAATAAGGAAGTAACAAGATAGTAGACTATGATAGTTAAAAACATTCTTGATGACAAATGGCTGGTTCACACTCACAGTCTTCTCCTTACTAGCTATGTGATTTACCCAGAAGAGGTCACCCGATCTTTCCAAGTCTCAAGTTTCTCATTTATAAAATGATCATAAGAATATTAACCTTACAAATCTTTTGAGAAAGAAAAAAAATTAAGAGAATGTTGGCAAGATGCCAAACACATTCTGACCCTTGGTAAATAGTAGCTAATTTTCTAAAAATATATATACATATAGTTACTTAGTAGCATTTTTTAAAGCTATGTTATAGTGCCTATACAAATTTCTTGTGTCTATGGAGTTATCTAATGATACGTGTCTATCATGACAATGTGCAAGGATCTGGAGAGCTATGCTCATTATCCATGACTCAAATATGCTGGAGGTTAAGATGTTACAGTTGGGGTTAAGATTGATCCTACAACTTCTAGTTATTAGCTGGATGACCTTGAAAAAGTAACTGAACCAATTTTGAACCTCATTTTTCTTTCAAAGGCAGTGGAGTTAGTTGTTCCTGCTATATGGGATTATTAGAAGGATTAAAGGGCAGAATGTGTATAAAGCACTTAGTACAATTCTTGTAATATATAAAAGCCAGGTGACAATATAAGTAAAACACTAGTCTTCAACTTTTCAGGATAAATAAGATCTATATTTTGTAGAGCAAAGCTGTAGAATAGATAATGAATCCAAAGGATTCAACAGAACAGAAATAGGGCTGATAGTATAGCTCATAATTGTCATAATTTTTTAAAAAATCAATTATGGTGAAATTTTCATGAGTAAGATACTTTTCTATTCCTCAATGGGCTTTTCAAAGGTTTTATATATTTAATATATAACATAAATGTATATGTATATTAAATCATATGTATTATAAGTATATATACACATATATATATGCAGCATTATATAATATCTATGGCTTCTAGGAGCTCTCAATCTAAAATAGGATATAATTATACACACATACAAATAATTAATCAAGCCTTCATCATGGTTACCAGATGGATGGTAGAACTAGACTTGCTATTGATGTTCAGGTGAAGGAGAAAGTATCATGGTCCACAGTAGGCTGGACAAATTTCATTAATATTACTTATGAGTGTTGAAGAGTTCATAGTTTCTGCAAAGATTCAGAAGCATGAGCAAAACATTGAAAGAAAAACATAAGGTATGTTCAAATGGTAATCAGTAGAAATGTCTGATGAATGTAGACATTTAAAGAGTGTAAACAGTTAGAAACAAGGTTGAAAGGAAATTAGAACCAGACACCATAGTATAGTATTTAATATATTAATATTATCTTTGTTGGTTTAAATTATCTGTCTCCTTTAATAGACTGGAAAGTCCTTGAAAACAGAGAATCTGCCTTTCATCTCATCCAGATGCCTAACATATTGCCTGGCTTCTTTAAACCTCCACTGTTCAATTATTACAGTTTATCCATAAGATATCTGTACTAATGGCATTTGCAGACTCAAAAGATAAAGATGAGCAAATAAGTAATTACAGTATCAAATGGCATGCCTTAAGATAGAGGAAGTACAGGGTTAAGTGTAAAAAAAAATATGAGGGATGTTTTGGAAGATTTCTTGAAGTAAATTACATCTAAGTAGTAATTCACTAGGTGAGTAGTATAAAGAGTGCCCTGAAAAGAAGAACAGCATATGAGAAAGGTCCAAAATTGGGAAAGGACATGGCATAATCAGGAAACTAGGAGAAGTCTGAGCTGACAAAAACATAGATTACAAGGGAGGAAAGAAAAGGCTAGAGAAGCTCTTCAGCTGTGGTAACGAATGTAGAAAATTATCCTAAAAGTAATTAGGAATCACTGACAGATTAAGTTTAGACATGTATGGGAAATGAGAATGGAGACAGAGCAAAATCCTTGAGGATGTCAGAGCACAAAGAAATTTTTTTTTTTCCAAAAGGAATGACACTTCTCACACACAAAAGAATAAAATATGTATGGTCTGATTGCAGGCACCTTTATTGTTTTAGATAATATGAAATTATATGAGCTTTCATTGTTTGGCTTCTGTTTTTTTCTTGGAAGAGTAGATGAGGTCATATGCTGAGAATTAAGCAGGAGGTGGCACAGTCAGGGGTTTACAAAGAATGAAAATGTTAGAAATAGCCTTTGTGGAGAAACAAATGGCAGCTGAGTCAGGAAACACTGAAATATTTCTGGGAAGTTTGAAAATAAAAATGCACAGTGGTTTCAATTTCCACATTCATGTGATTTTTTTTTTCCCCTCCAGCAGTGCAATAAAAAAGCAGGGACTAGATCACAGATGGATTAGTTAAGGGTTGGGAAAGCTCAATAATAATATGAAAGAATAAAGAAATAAATGAACAAATGAACCAATAAACTGTATTGAGCATTGAACTTTTTGTGAAAAATAATAACACTGATCTGTAGAAAATAAGGCACCAATGAAAATTTTTTATAATGATTTGAATAAAGCAGTATTTTAGAAAGATATATCTGGTGGCAAAGTGAAGGAAAGATTGAAAGGACATATAGAATGTATAGAAATTGGTTAGATGGTTATTGAATAGTTCTTATGCGAAATGAGAAATATCTAAGAGTACCATAGGAAGGGGAAAAGAAAAATGGCTCTATTTTTGTTCCCAAATTTTATTATGAAAATTTCCAAGCACAAAGCATAACAAAAATTTCCCTCTAAAAGCTTTACAATTTTACCTTTTATAATAAAGACTATGATCTAATTCAAATTATTTTTGTGTATGGTATAAAATACAAGTAGAGCTTCATTTATTATTGTCCATATAAATATCTAGTTATTTTGGCAATATTTGTGGAAAATGATGTTTCTTTCATATTGAATTGTTTTGGCATTTTTGTCAAAAATCAAATGATTGCATAAGTGTTAACCTGTTTCTAGGCATTCTATTCTGTTTCATTGATCTACCTGTCACTCCTTATGTCAGCACCACACTGTCTTAATTACTAAAGTTTTTAAAGTAAGTCTTGAAATCAAGCATTGTAAAATTCTCCAACTCTATTCTCTTTAAAGATCACTTTGATGAATCTAAGTCTTTTGCATTTTGAAAAAAAAATTAAATCAAATTGTCAATTTCTATAAAAAATACTCTGCTGAGATCATTAGTGAGCTTTTATTGAATCTATTAATCACTTTGAGAACTGACATCTTTATGATACTGAGCCTTCTAATCCATGAATGTAGTATACAAGAATATATAAAATTAAAATTCATTTGTATATTAACCTCATATTCTGCAACTTTTCTAAATTTACATATTACTTGTAGTAGTATTAATAGTTTATAGATTCTTTAGAATTTTTTACAAAAAACATATTTCATGTGTAAACAGGGACCGTTTTGCATCTTCTCTGAATAATACGTTCTTATTTCTTTTCTTTTCCTATTACAATGAGTAATATAATATTGAGTAGAAAACATAAGAATAGTCATCTTTCCTTTTTTCCTTATATTGAGGAAACAGTATTCAATATTTCACAGCAGCCATGTTGATAGCAATAGGAAGAAAAATTTCTATTCCTAGTTTTCTGAAATATTTATCATCATGTGTTAAATTGTGTCAAATTGTGTTTTTCTGTAACTTTTGAAATGTTTATATGCTTTTTTTAAAAAAAGTTAATGGAGTGAATTGTATTATTTTTCACATACAAAGCCAACCTTGTATTCCGAAGGTAAACCTTTCATAATTATAATACATTATCCTTCTACACTGAAGAATTTGATTTGTTAATATTGTGTAAAGATTTCTACAACTGTGTTCATAGGGCTATTTGTCTGCATTGTTTTTGCAACATTTTGCCATATTTTGTTATTAGGGTTATGCTGGCCTTATGAAATGAGTTGGGATATATTTTATTTTTCTCTGTTTTCTGATAAATTTTGTGTAAGATTTTATTGTATTCCTCATATTTTTGATAAAATTAACCAACTAAGTCATTTAACCCAGAGTTTTCATTGTGGGGAGGTCTGAAACAACAAATTTAATATCTTTAATAGATATAAGAATATTCAGATTTTCTTTCATCCTGAGTCAGTTTTGATAAATCGCATTATTCAATGAATTTGTCCCTTTCCCCAAAGTTGTCAAATGTGTTGGTATAAACTTTATAACACTCTCTCATTTTCCTCTAAAGGGCAATATTTTTCAATGAAATGTGATAATGGAAATATTCTACATCTGCACTGTCCAATCTGGTAGCTACTAGTCGTATGTAGTAGGTTACTGAGGATTTCAAATGAAACTAGTATGACTGAGAAACTGAATTTTTGATTTGATTTCATTTTAATTAATTTAAAATTAATGTAGTTAGGGAAATCCATGTTGAATAGCAAGGATTTATGAGTCTCTAGTGATAATTACCCTTTTATTCCTAATCTTTAATATTTATATATAAATATAAGTATATATAATTATTATATATACATATAACAGGATATAAGAATTCAAAAATGGGTTGTTTATATAGTAGATAACTGTAGTAGTAACTAATGGGCATTGTTCTTTGACTTTGTTCAGTGTTGTATTTATTGTAAAGTATGAGGCTATTGAATGACAATAAATTCTACAGCCTTGAAAGCAGTGTGTAAAGTTAAGTACAAGCCTGAGGAAGCAGTTTTATGTGGCTAACGATTCTAATTCATTTGATCGTGGTTAGGGTAAAGTCCATGATCTCTGACTTAATTTAAAATATTTGGACCTGCAAATATTAAACAGGTATCAATAGTTCAGTGGAAAATGAACAAACAAAAACTAGATTTAGTTTTCTGAGATTTATGAGGCATGGAGATATTTAATTTCCATTTTAATAAATAAAGACGTCACGTTAAAAAGGATTTTTACTATGCAGCAAGTGATTAATTTTCAAGTACACAAAAGAATAAGCCCAAATATTGCCCTCAAGATGAGCCTGACTTCAAACAAATGTGAAATGTCATGTTTCAAGCCACATGAAACACATGAAAACTCTGAGCAAATTTATCTCCATTTATAGGTAGAAGTATGTCATTTCTCCCTACTTATCTAAATGGCAATAATAAATGCTACAATTTTCATTTCTGAGGGGGGAAAAAGAGTTTCTTCGAAGTCTAATTTTGTAATCAAAAATAGAAATATTTAATATAAAACATAACAAATGTTCCTGATAGAGTCATAAACAACTTTTAGAGTATATATTCTTTGCCTCAGAGACCAATATTAGAGAAAATTTCTATTCTATGAGTAAGATGCATATACTTCAGAGTTTACTTTGTTTTATTTATACTCATCCAGGCTGGAGTAGAGTGGCCCGACCATAGCTCACTATAGCATCAAACACCTGGGCTCAAGCAATCCTCCTGCCTCAGTCTCCCAAGTAGCTAGGACTACATGCACATGCCACCATGTCTGCCTAATTTTTAAATTTTTGTAGAGACAAGGTCTCACTATGCTGCCCAAGCCAATCTTGAACTTCTGGCCTAAGGTCACAGATTTTAAGACTCTATCGATTTTATGTGAAACTCTATTTTAAGATATTGTCTATTATGCCATACTGGCATTCAAAACAACTAAAACTTGTTTTGAATTACACAATTTGATTTATCATAAAAAATCCCTTTATTCAACAAATATTTAACTGCATATTCCCTATACAACTTACTCTGTGATTGGTGACTACAATTCAGACATAACCAAAGCTCTCCCTCTGTCTACCAGTAGTTCAGTACAATGAGAAGATGAAAGAAAATCAGTACCCCTCTCAGATAAACAATATTTGTGGAGATAAAGAGAACAGTTATCTAACTCTAAAAAGAACAGAATAGAAAAGGAAGAAAAACAGAATGACATTCCGGAGGATAAACCTGACAATGATACCTCAGCCACGTTATCAAAGTCAATATCAAGTCACACATCATCATGACGGTAGGTACCTTAGATGTGATGTAGTGCACTTTCCTTCCATGATCTTCCTCCCAATAACCTATTACCCCAGCATGAGACAAGCATTAGAAAAATTCTAGTAGTGGGATAACCTACAAAACATCTGATCAGGTGTCCTCAAAATTGTCAATCAGTAAAGGCAGAAAAACTGCCACAGTCAGAATGAACCTAAATAAACTTAACAACTAAATGCAACGTTAAATGCTACATTTAACATTTAAAGGAACAGTTAAAGGACATTAGGTAAAAACTAAGAAAATCTTAATAGAGTATGGACTTCAGTTAATAATGCATCATTATTGGTTAATTAATTATAACAAATGTATCATGTTACTGTAAGATGTTAATAATAGGGAAAACTGGGTATGGGATATATCGATATTCTCTGCACTATCTTCTCAATTCTCATGTTCAATGTTATTCTAAAAAATCTAAAATTGTTATAAAAATAAAGACTTACTTATAAAAGGTGTCTCTAATCTCTAAATAGAGTTTTTAAGTGGTGGGATGTCAGATGAATAAGGGGGACATAAGTCTTTCTGGTATGAAGAAACATGTCCAGCAAGAAGAAACAAGTGTAAATTCACAGCAGAGAGAGAGAGTGGCTGTTCACAGAAATAACAAGTAGGTTGATATGACTCAAATTTCATACATAGCATTACATACCTGTGATCTTACAGTTTTCTCACTTTGGGATCAGAAATATTTTATTTTTCTGGTTCTATCACTCTATAATTATGTGGCTTTGGGAAAGCCATTTTCTTTCTCTGAGATTCTGAACCCCATGATCATCTGTGAAATTGGAATAACAATCCCTGCTTTGAAAGAATGCTGTAATAATCAGATATCTTCTCTAAAACACCACATAACTTTTAGATATCTCATAGATGACAGTGAATAGTTACCAAGCATGCAATGAAATCATGTTGCTCAAAGAATAAAACGGTATTTTGGCAATTACCTCCATAAATTCAATTTACCGGTGCTAATGATAACTACATGCTTTTTTTTCTAGCTTAGAATTTTACTTTTTCTAATTTAGATTGGTATATACATTTTTTAATGTACTTTAGTATCCAAAGCCCAGAATGTTACAGCAAGAAGGAGAAAAACATTTTTTAAAAAATAAATTATTTCCCATGTGACCAAATAATCATTGATCTGGGAATTTACCTATAAAAACACAGAATTTGGAAATTTTATATTAATAGGTACATTCATGTTATTTACGATAGCAAAATTTTAAAAACCAATGCTAATGTTCAAGAATAGGAAAATGGTAAAGCAAATTATTATCTACATATGTATATACATGCATATAAATATGTATACATATGTAGTATGCATCTATTAGAGTCATAATTTAAAATATATGTAGCAATTTGAAAAGTATCTTTAAGTTAAAATTTAAAGCATGAATCAAATTGTAGAAACTCTAAAATTGTTATATTGAAAAGTTAAGTAAAAAAAAAACAAGAGACTAAAAGAGAAAAGACTAAAGATACTAAAAACTTATGGAACTACAGGTAAAGATAACAGTTTATTTTCACATATGTTTCTAATGTGGATATATTGCTTTTATGATTAAAAATTCAAGTGCTTAAAATAATGCTGTGTGCTAAATATGTTAAAATATTTGTTAAATTATTACAGACTTCTGATTCCACCATTCAAGAGTTAGGAAAAATTTTTTTGAATTGGTATTAATACAGACATTCTGCTTTAAGTAAAGTCAAAATACAAATTAAACAAACTCAGAGTAAAATGTTTTAATGCAATAATAGAGCTTATCTTAAAATATCCAAAGTAGCTAAAATGTTATGAAATCCAAAACAAAATGTGATTTTCCAAAACAATGATATATTACAGTATTTTTCAAAATATAATTTATAGTTTCATAAGAGCTATGTTTGTTTTTCATCATTTTTTTTGTTTTCAATAAGACAGTTTAAATTTTTAAAATTAAATTGTAGTTGTTAAATAAATTTTGCTAATAAAAATTTTCAGTACTTGTTATTTATATAAAAAAACAAAAATTTGCCAAATAGATTGCATTAGTTTCCACACCTTTCTATTATCTTTAATAACTTTACAAGCATGTTTTTCAAAGTAGTAAATATTTTTCATTACTATTAAATCCACTTTCATGTATTTTTGCATATTTGTATGTTATAACATTGTGCTGATATTAAATTATATTTCTTTTATAGAGTTTCAAAATCTTCTAATTTCACAGTTAATGTTTGTTATATATATCTCCAGATGCATTTTGCCAAGCATCTTACCTTGGTGATGTTCCTTTAATTATCATGAGTTTAATTCCCCTTCCATTTCATTTCAAACTGATATGTCTCTAAGGTGTTGATTGATTCTAAAAATGCTCACTTTTTGGTTTCCAAAAGAGATACTTTTGTTTTCATTGTTTCATTATTTTGTTTACAACTTGTCTATTAGTTTTCTTTTAAACCTTAAGTCCTTAGATCACATTGACTATCTTAGATCACAAACTATCAGTTTGACCAACGTTTTAATTCCTCTTACAGTTTAGGGAAGAAAACAAATTGTCAATGGCCTGAACTAATTTTATTGGAATCAGTATCAGTCAATAAAACAATTGCTTACTGTCTCCTTCACATCCCTTTAGCATTTGATTTCTTTGATCATTAACTCTACCTTGTTCTGTTGAAGTGAGGCATGGGATTCAGTAGGACAGTGGTAAATCAGCTTTTACTTTATCTTTACAGAAAAGCAATATCTAGATGTCTTTTTCCTTAGCCATCTCCTGTCAAAAGGGAAATGCCAAATAACTACCCCAACTTTTCTATGAAGAGAGGAAAAAAATACAATGGGGCATTTGGCCTCTACTTCCTGCCACTCTTAATTTTCTGTTGCTGACTTGAGAAGACTTCTTTTGAAACTCAGCTTTCCAGCAGCATCTTATTGAATTGTATTCCTCCATTAGAACTTATTAGCTAAGGCTGTCATCTTGGTTGATTTTCCCTTAGACACAAAGTTTAACTCCATCATAGTAGACGTAAAAATCTTGGCTAAGGAATAACTTTAGGTTTTCAATTAACATAATAAAAAATAGAATAAGGTTGGTTTTTTTTTTTTTTTTTTTTTGTACTAGGTTCTCCTCAAAGTTACATATTTTAATACAAAGGAGCAAAGCCTGGTTTTTAGAAGCCCACCAAAGGTCATGGAATATTTTAAAGATTGAAACTCGTACACAGATTGAAGGGATTTTAGTGATAAACTACCCTAACTCCTCATTTTAAAATCAGGAAACTGAGGGCAATAAATGTAAAGTATACCATAAGTATTCTCTAAGTTAGTGAAAAACAAGGGCCATACCAAATTCAGTATTTAAATAATACTCAACTAATTTTTCAATACTTTTTTAGTCTTCACAATAAGAGATATTTTCATTATTCATATTTTACATATGAAGAAATTTAGGCACAGAAAGAGTAAATGATTTTTCTAGGCCACAGATACTTTGTAATACAGCTTGTATTTAAAAGGCAGTCTAACCAAGAATTTCACATTTTAAGTCACTATTATATAACTACCTGTAGAGTTGAAACTCAGTTATTTAAATGCACAAACTTTTAGCTCCATGAGGACAGAGGTTTTAGTCTATTTTTTTCCACTGCTGGTTATCTACTCAATATCTAGAATAGGTTTATAATAAATGTTTAATACATGATTGTTTATTGCATTGATTTAAGTATATAAAATAGCATTAAGTATGGCTGTTGAAGTGCTTTATAATTCTCGGTTTCAGGGAGGTACTTGGGACTTTTTTGAAGAAAAATCATAAAGCTCAACTATCTATTCAGTAGAATCTGAAAATAGTCTATGATCAACATTACTGAATCTGATTTTAATTCAGACATTGCAGGCTATTAAGTATCAGTTCACATGTCCCTTTCTCAGTAAGACTTTCCTTAAGTCCTGTGCCTATATTAGGTCCTGACTTTTTCTGGTTGTAAAATGCTATACTTTCATTCATATTTTATCAAAGATTTTAATTATAGTCATGTGCTGCATAATAATGTTTTAGTCAATGGTGGACTACATATAAAACGGTGATCCTATATTACAATACCATATTTTTACCACACCTCTTCTATGTTTAAATATATTAGATACACAAATACTTACAATTGTATAATAGTATTCAGCACAGACACATGCTGTACAGGTTTGTAGCCTGGGAACAACAGGCTACATCATGCAGCCTAGGGGTCTAATAGGCTATAGAATCTAGGTTTGTGTAAGTACACTCTACGATGTTTAGACAATAACAAGAGTGCCTAAAAACACATTTCTCAGAATGTATCCCCATTGTTAAGTGATGCATGACTGTATATGTTGATCTATGTGGTTTTATTTTAATGTTTACTACTTCACAAATTTCATGGCGGCAGGGACCATATCTTTTTCCTTCAATGATTTTTAGTACATAGTTAAGTGTCTCTCAGAGTAGTTACTAAATTAATAGTTTTTGAATAAATGAATGACTGGAAATAAATAACTGTATGAAATATTTGAAGGTATGTAGTAAAGAATATGGCCTTGCCCAAAGAATGTTCTTGTCCTTGGCCATAGCTTCTATGAAGTAATCTATGTGAAACTTCATGGGAGTGTCTGCTTAAAGGCAGAGGCTGGCCACTCCAGAAAAACTAATAAGTTGATTTAGGGTGGGACTTTGGGTCTTGTGGTCCACTGGGACCTGGAGTTTGAGTATAAGCATGTGGATAATCAATAAATCAATCATGACTATATAATGAATTTACAATAAAAACTCAAGACGCTGAAGCTCAGGTGAACTTTCTTGGTTGGCAATACTCTGTATACACTGTCACACATCTATGCTGGAAGTGCCCACTTCATGAGAGAGGACAAAGCAGCTTCACATTTGGAACCCTCCCAGACTGTCCTGTATGCATCTATTCCTTTGCCTGATTTTAATCAGTAAACTGTAACTGTGAGTATAATGGCTTTCAGTGAGTTCTGTGTGAAATCATAGTAAATTATCAAAATGGAAAGTGGTTTGAGGAACTACCCCCAAACTTGCAGTTAGTGTCAAAAGCAAGGGGGAGGAGAGGTCTTATGAAGAACTGTGTCCTCAACTTCCAGTTTGACTATCTCTGGATAGGTAGACTAAATGATTCTTTCAGTGCAATGACCAGAGTAGAGAGTATCACATCCTTCTGGTGTGATGCGGCCTTCTGACAAATGTATGTTTTAACTCTGGGAAAGTAATTTAACCTCTCAGGTTTCAATTTCACTATCAGTAATTTTAGAACAAAAATAAAGAAACTCATAAGGCTATTTTGAAGAATATCTATTGATAGGTTGTCCTAATTATAGAACATCCAGGTACTATATGATAGTAAATACAATGATACTATTTATTTTAAATGTGTGACCCTCTCTAAGGACTGGTCCTCTAAGAACTGGTCCTTGATATTTAATGATTTTATTCATTTTTACATAAATTTTTAATTTAGATAGTTTTTTCTGTGGTCAGAGTAAAATTTCCATTTAGTCATGAACTTAGTCAATTAAACTGTTGCAGAATCATAGGTCATTGAAATGTCATCCATCTTCCTCTCTTCCAGCAATGATTATATGTAGACTATCTCAGAACAGAATGGACTCTATTTTTAAATACTCCTGAAGAAATTAAATACTAAAACTTACCTAAAAAATCTATTCTAAAATTAATCAAACTTTAACATCTCTGAATGTTACCTAATTAGCAAAATAAAAAATAATAAGAAGAATATATTAAGTGGTTGATTCAGAACATTTAGTTGGTTGGTCCAAGATTTCAATATTTTTTTAAATGTCCACAAGTAATTCTAGTGGGCAGCACTGCTGTTAGAGATGGTATGTTTATGTTTCCCCAAAATTCGTATGTTGAAATCCTAACCCCCAGTGTGAATGTATTAGGACATGAGTTCTTTAGGAGGTAATTTGGGTCATAAGGGTGGAGCTCTCATGAATTCCATTAGTGCCCTTATAAAAGAGACCCCCAGAGAGGTCTCGCTAGCTCTCTATGACATGTAAAGACATAACACAAAGTCAGCAGTCTATAACCCAAAAGAGGGCCTCTTCTAGCCTCTTTAACTGTTAGAAATAAATTTCTGTTGTTTATAAACTACCCACTCTATGGTACTTTGTTATAGTAGCTAGACCTGACCAAGACAACTACTTTAGAGGTGCTCAAACACTGAAAGAGTCCTCAGGTCATTTAATACATTTATAAAAGTTTTGACAATTTTCCCTTGATTTGTAGTCAACTGAGATTACGTTTTGGGCTAAACACTGGATAAATACAGGAAAATACCTCTTTGAGAGCACTCCTTATTGGAAACTATAAGTGTGGAAAGTAAGATCTGGATATTGTAACTACATAAACCAAAACTAATATGGTGTTATATGATGCCTGAAAAAAGATTATTCTACTTGAACAAAGACTTACTCACAGAGTAAGAATTTTTCAATATCTATTATTCTCCAATTGAAAGACGTGATGAGTTTGGGAAACATTGGCATAAATGGGAGACATAGTGTGTTGTGAAATATGTATGGGGTGTTATATGACTTGGAAGAGCAATCCCTTAAAATTTTCCACACACTTCACCTATCATTCCACATTCACTAGGGTAACTTTATCACTTATTTCACTTCCCAGGAACTCTAACGTGTGTCAGAGATACATGAATATACTAAATAATGTAAATAAATATTTTACATAAATCATGAAATGACTTCCAGTTTTGTATGTTGATCTCTTATAAATGATCATTACAATAACAATTAAATTTCTGTTATAAACCTGAGGACTATACTCAGAGCCATGCTGATATCAAGGTACTGTGATCACCCTGTGATGTCCAGATATTGATATCAAGGTACTGTGATCACCCTGTGATGTCCAATGTGGAAATCCAGTGTTACCTTCCAAAACGTCTCAGATCACATTCAGTAAGGGAAAACTGGCTGAAATCTAATTCCATTCCACAGTGAACAGAGTATATCAATGTGTTTCCAAGTTTGTATAATATCTCTATGAGGCACATTTTATTATTCTTATTTTCCAAATAGAAAAGCTGCGACCTACAAAAATTAAATGACTTGCCGCCACCAGAAAATAAGTGGCCAATTTGGGTCTGTAATAGCTCATTTCTTTAACAGTCCTATTGCCCCAGGAGTATATACTGGTTATCCATCACATACATATATTGACATGGATACTTGATTGTTTCAACATACTTCACAGTTTTGCAAATGTGTGAGTAGCCTACAGCATTTCATTAACATCCACACTACTCAGTGGCTTATTCACTAGGCCTCTGGTTAAATAATAAATCAGCAAGCTTAAAAAAAAACAGACCATTTATGGTAAAAAAAAAAAAATTATTATATTCTTACTTGCTTGAAGTCTGATATATTGGGGATCAGTCCCTTAGCTTGTGCTAATTCATTTGGTTGAATATAAAGGGAAGAAAAACAACTGTGACAACAATAAAATAGAACAAAAAATCATACACACACAAGCACATGATAAAACCAAACAAAAGGAAGCCACAGGTCATCTCTGGGGGAAAAAATCAAAAGAGCTTCAAAATAAATAATGACATGAGCAATTCATAGGAATACTTAAGTCCAGCATTCTTTTACAAGTAGGAGAGAAAACAGAATGATAAAGAGTTGCACTTTATCATTCTGTTAAATACTTGATATCTGAAATACATGCATAAAAATAATAGCAATAAGAAAGACTACTTAACTCAAAGAAAAACATAATTTGTTCATACACAGAAATGTAATTAGAACTTTTGATAAGGTGTGTCAGGCCAGTAGGTTACCAAAAATATTATTTTACTTTCTCAAGTCTACCCAAACAATTGTCCTTGTTTTGCAGATTACATAATTACTTTCTTCCAGAGTTATATCTCTCCTGATTCTAACTGCTCACGTTGGTCACAGAACATGTGCAGTTCTTAATTATATTGAAAATACAAGATAGCTCTCTTACAAGATAACGGTGTTCTTCTTTTTTAAATTTCTCATGTTGACCCATAACAATTATTTCATTTTCCACTGACTTTTCTTCAAAGCCTTTATAATAAAGCCAAAATCTACAAAGTTAACTAACTACCATATATCAATGTGAAATCTATTTGGATAGATTATATTACTAAGATGATGCTGTTATACATGATTTAAGCACTCCAGACAAAATAGCTTTAGTCTTACCTGGAAAACTGTTAGTTTATTAATTATTGTGCAATACCAATAACTGAATTTTTACCACACATTTTTAATGAAGAAGGAGAATGAAAAGATTGACATGTAATGAATGCTAAGAATTAAGTGAATGATCATTAGATTTTTGTTAATCAAAATGCCACACCACCCACAGATGTTTGCTAAAGACAAACTTAAACATGTTTCATACTCACCTCAATACCCATATGCTAATTATAGATATATCTTTTTAAAAACAAATGACTTGAAAGTGGATTTATATATATATACACACACACATATGTTTTTAGTTTACACATATATTTGTACATGTTTATGGGGTACATTTGACATTTTGTTACATTCACGAATGTGTAACAATCAAGTCAGGATATTTAGGGCATCCATCACTTCAACTATTATCATTTCCATGTATTGGGAACATTTCAAGTTCTTTCTTTTGGCTATTTTGAATTGTATACATTTATTTATATATATTTTGATTATATAATACATTGGTTTTAAATATAGTCCCCTACTTTGCTATTGAACATTGGAGCTTATTCTCTCTATCTAACTGTATATTTTTACCCCTTAACCAACCTCTCTCTAACCCATTTGCCAAGTACATGCCTTTCCTAGCCACTGGTATCTATCATTCTACTCTCTACCTCCTTGAGATCAACTTTTTTAGCTCTCATATATGAATGAGAACATACGATATTTGTCTTTGTGTGCTTGGCTTATTTCACTTCACATAATGACTTCCAGATCCAGCCATGTTGCTGCAAATGACATAATTTCCTTCTCTTTTATGACCAACATAATTTCATTGTGTATATATACCACTTTTTCCTTATCCATTCATCTGTTAAAGAACAATTAGGCAGATCCCATAGCTTTGCTACTGTGAATAGTGCTACAGTAAACATGGGGGTGCAGATACCCCTTTGATATACTGATTTTTTTCCTTTGGATAAATACCCAGTACTGAGATTGCTGGATTGTATAATAGTTCTATTTTTAGTTTTCTAAGAAATCTCCATACTACTTTTCACAGTGGCTTTACCAAATTACATCACCACTAATAGTGTCGAAGGATTCCTTTTCTCTGCATCCTTTCCAGTGCTTGTTATTTATTGTCTTTTATATAAAAGCCATTCTGATTGGTATAAGATGATATCTCACTGTAGTTTTAATTTGTATTTTCTGATGATTAGTGATGTTGAGCATTTATTAATACTCTGCTGGTCATTTGTATGTCTTCTCTTGAGAAATGTCTGTTCATATCCTTTGCTCATATTTTAATGGGACTTTTTTTTTTTTACTTTTTTTACTGAGATGCAATCTTTGTATATTGTGGTTATTAATCCTTTGTTAGATGAATAGTTTGCAAAAATTTTCTCCCATTCAACAGAGTGTCTCTTCATACGTGATTATGTCCTTTGCTGTGCAGAAGCTTTTAACTGTAATATAGTCCTATTTGTCTATTTTTATTTTTGATGCTCATGCTTTTGAGTAGTAGCCATAAAATTTTTGCCTAGATGAATGTCCTCCTGAAGTGTTTCTCCTAGGTTTTCTTCTAGTAGTCTTATATTTTCAGGTCTTACATTCAAGCATTTAATTCATCTTTAGTTGATTTTTGTATAAGGTGAGAGATAGGGGTCCAGTTTCATTCTTCTGCATATGGCAATCCAATTTATTCAGCACCATTTATTAAAGATGGTAGTGTCATTTCCTATCAAAGTGTCCTTTGATAAAGTTGATAAGAAGTATATGTTCTTATCAACTTCATCAAAGATCAGTTGGCTATAAGTATGTGGCTTTAATTTCAGGTTCTCTCTTTCATATCATTGATATATGTGTCTATTTTTATACTTGTACCATGCTGTTTTGATTACTATAGCCTAATAGTATACTTTAAAGTCAGGTAATGTGATGCCTCCAGATTTGTTCTTTTTTCCATAGGATTGCTTTGTTTTTGTTTGCTTTTTTGGTTCAATATGAACTATAGAATTATTGTTCTAATTATGTGAAAAATAATGCTGGCATTTTAAGAGGAATTGCATTGAATCTGCAGATTTCTTTGGGCAGTGTGGTCATTTGAACAATATTAATTATGATCCAGGAGCATGAGATGTTTTTCCATCTCTTTGTGCCATCTCCAATTTCTTTCATCAGTGTTTCCTACTTTCCTTATAGAGATCTTTCACCTCCTTAGTTTAATATATTCATAAGCATTTGATTTTTTTTTTGGTAGCTATTGTAAATGGGACTGTATTCTTGATTTGGCTCTCAGGTAAATTATAATTGGTGTATAGATATACTACTGATTTCTGTACTTGATTTTGTATCCTGAAATTTTACTGAACTCATGTATCAAATCTAAGAGTTGTTTGGGAGACTCTTTAGGGTATTCTAGATATAAGATAATATCATCATTTGTTTCAGTTCTTAGAGGGAATGCTTTCAACTTTTTGCCATTAAGTATAATGCTGTCTGTGAGTTTGTCATATATGGCTTTTGTTACTTTTAGGTATGTTTCTTCTATGCCTATTTTGTTGAGGGATTTTATTACAAAGGGATGTTGAATTTTATTGAATGATTTTTCTGTATCCATGGAGATAATCATATGGTTGAATCCTTACATGAGTTTACATGATATATCACATTCATCAATTTGCATATGGTGAATCATCCTGCATCCCTAGATTCAGTTTGCTGTAATTTGTTTAGGATTTTTGTGTCTACATTCATCGAGGTTATTGGTCTATAGTTTTCATTTTTTCTTGCATCTTCGTCTGGTTTTGGTATCAGGATGAGTCAAGGAAATTTCCCTCCTTGATTATTTTGGAACCATTTCAGGATTGATATTCTTCTTTGTACGCTTGGTAGAATTTCTCTGTGAATACATCTGGTACTGGGCTTTTAATTTGTTGGGAGATGTTTTATTACTGATTCAATCTTGCTACTCGTTATTAGCCTGTTCAGGAGTTCTATTTCTTCCTGGTTCAATCTTAGGAGGTTGTATGCTTCCAAAAATTTACCCATTTCCTCTAGGTTTTTAGTTTATAAGCATATAGTTGTTTATAATACTCTCTGAGTGTATAATCTTTTGTATTTCTGTGGTATCAGCCACAATGTATCTTCTTTTATTTCTGATTTTGTTGATTTGGATTACCTCTGCTCTTTTTTGGTCCATCTAACCTGTGGTTTTTCAATATTGTTTAGCTTTTTGAAGAACCAATTTTTCATTTTGTTGATCCCTTGCATTGTTTTATTGGTGTCTATTTAATTTAGTTCTGCTCTGATCGTTGTTATTTTGTTTAATCTGCTAACTTAGGGTAAAACTTCTTCTTATTTTTTAACTCCCTAAAATGAGATATTAGCTTGTTAATTTGTGATGTCTCTCTTTCTTTGCTGTAGGTATTTAATGCCATGATCTTCCCTTGTAGCAATGTGTTGCTGTATTTTTATTTATTTCAAAAAAAATTAATTTGTCTTAATTTTTTAATTGACCAAATGACCAGTCAGGAACATATTGTTTAATTACCATGCATTTTTACAGTTTCAGAAGTTCCACTAGGTATTGATTTCTAGCTTTATTTCACTGTGGCCTAAAAATATATTTGATATGATTTTGTTTTTTAAAAGTTTCATAAGACTTGTTTTATGAACTAACATGTGGTCTATCTCGAAGAATGTTCCATGTGTTGATGAAAAAAATGTGTATTCTGTAGCTGATGGGTAGAATGCTCTGAAAATATCTGTTAGGCACATTTGGTCTAAAATACAATTTAAGTCCAATTTTATTTTTTTGGTTGATATTCTGTATAGATGATTTCTCTAATGCCGTGAGTGGGGTGCTAAAGTCCCCACTTATTATTGTATTTCTCTCTATTTCTTTCTTTGGGTGTAGTAATATTTGTTTTATCAATCTATGTGCTCTGATGCTGGGGGCATATATACTTAGGATTGCTATATCTCCTTGTTGAATTGATCTCTGTATCATTACATAATGACCTTTGCCTTTCTTTTACTGTTTTTATTTAAAGTCCACTTTATCTGATATAAGCATAGCTAATTCTGCTTGTTTTTGATATCTGTTTGCATGAAATACTTTTTACCATCTCTTTACTTTCAGTCTATATGTGTTTATACAGGTAAAGTGAGTTTTTTATAAGAAGCAAATAGTTGAATTATATGTTTTTACCCCTTCCCCCAATCTATAACTTTAAGTGGAGCATTTAGTCCATTAATGTTCAAGATTAATAGTAATATGTGAGGCTTTGTGACTGTCATGTTGTTCATTGTTTTCTAGTTGTTTTATAAATTCTTTATTTCTTTTTCTTTATCTTTTTGTCTTTATAGTTTGATGAACTTCTTTTGTGTTACCACTTGATTCTTTTCTCTTCCTCCTTTGTGTGATTACTTTTTAAGACCTGTGTGTTTTACACTTTTGTGTGTTTACATGATGGTAAATACTGACTTTTCATTTCTGTGATTAAGACCCCTTTGAGTATTTCCTGCAGGGCCAGGCTAGTGATGAATTCTCTCAGTGTTTGCTTGTCTGGGAAAAACTTTATTTCTCTTTTCATTTGGGACATAAAATCTCAGCTGACAGTTTTATCTTTCAGCACCTTGATAATTCCAATGCATTCTTTTCTGGCCAATAAGTTTCTACTGAAAGTTCACTGTTATTCTGATGTAGTTTCTCTCATAGGTGACTGGACATTTTTCTTTTCTTGCTAACTTAAAAATTCTTTATTTCACTTTGACTTTAGATATTCTGATTACAATATGCCATGGTGAATTCCTTTTTGCAATGTGTTTGCCTCAGGATTGCTGAGCCTCTTGAATTTAGATGTCTAGCTCTCTTGTTAGGCTTGGGAAGTTTTTGTGAATTATTTTCTTAAGTCAGTTTGTAAAATTTTGATCTATCTTTTACCTCAGGATTACCAATAATTTGTAAATTTGATTGTTTTGTATACTCCAAAATGCTTCAGAGGTCGTGTTCATTTATTTTTAATTTTTTTTCTTATTTTAATATGACTGAATTATTTCAAAGGGCCTGTAATCAAGTTCTGAGATTCTTTCTTCTGCTTGATCAAGACTGTTAGAAGCTTTTCATACATTTTTATGTTGTGTTTCCCTCAATGAATTTTTGAGTCTCAGGATTTTTCTTTTTTTAATATCTTTCTCCTTGATAAATTTCTCATTCATGTCCCAAATTGATTTTTGATTTTTTTGGTATTGGTTTTTATATTTCTCTTGCATCTCACTGAGCTTCTTTAAAATCACTATTTTAAAATCTTTATCTGGCATTACAAAGAATTCTTTTTGATTGGGATCTGTTGCTGGACAATTGTTGTGGTCCTTTTGTGGTATCACATTCCCTTGCTTTTTCATGCTTCCTGTGTCCTTCCTTTGATATCTGCACAATGGTATCTTCCTTTGATATCTGCACAATGGTCTCTTCTTCCAATTCTTTAAAACTGTTTTTGTAGTAGAGAATTTTTTTTCCTGAAGATTTGTACATGTTGTTGGTTGACTATGACACTTTGGCTTTGATTTGGGATGCCTATGATAGTGTCATTTCACTATGATTTTGTCAGCAGTACATAGCGTCACTAGTATCTGTGATTTCCTTGGTGGCTTAGGGTAGTTATCAGTGGAGGCTGTGGTGAAGTTTTCCTGGGGACTAAAATGCCAATTGAGCCAGTCTTTGGGCCATGGTACTGGCACTGGTGGGTTGAATATCCTTGTTTTTAGGCCCCAGAGAAGTTTACATTGAACACTGGTGTTAGTGGGTCTTGAAGGGCCAATTATAGGGCCTCCATGTGGCTTGCTCAGATGTTGGTAATGGAAATGGTGGGCTGGGTATGTGGGAAGATTCTTGGCCCCCTAGGAAGCTGGTGTTATGTGAATGATGGCAGTAGCAGTCGTGGAGTAACTCACTGGGATTCAAGCTTTCACTGTTGATGTTGTTGGTAGCTGCAGTGGTTTGGGTAGGCTAGCCCTTGGCCTTGTAACACATGTGAAACGGTGTCAGCTATGGTGGTATCAGTGGGTTAGGTCAGGTCAACTTAAGACCCAGGTGAGGGTAATGAGGTGTCCATGATAATAGACTGGGTTGAGATATTTTTGTGCCCATGGGTCGTGCCCCTGTGTACTGAAGGAATGGGTCCAGGTCAGCAGGCTTGTTCTCAAATGTCCAGGTAATACATTCAGGCATTGGCTGTGACTGGCAGAGGCAGGATAAGAAGCTGTGGGGAGTACAGACTGTGCAATCCTCTGTCCCTCAACAGGCCACAGCAGGCAGTGGAAACTGGCCTATGGGTGTGTATGACTGCCCAGTCTCCCTCATCCTTCCTTTGCATGGAGGTAGTTGCAGCAATGCTAGCTCAAAACTTGCTTTAAGGTGGGAAGCAGACCAGAATTAAACTCTCAAAATGGTGCTGGCTGTGGGCGCACAACAAGAGAGGGCAGAGTCTTCCTTAGGTGAGCAGCATGAGCAAAAAACTGGGAGGCATGCAGTTCATTTCAGTCATTGTCACAGCAGTTCATCTCATGGTAGTGGGAATTGTCTCAGGCATGTGAAGGAGTGCTTGCTCAGTCCTATTTCTCTTTGGCAAGACTGTGATTGCAATGCATCAGCCATAGACTCAGCCCAAGAGCCAGGCACAGCCCAGCATTAAACTTTCAAAAGGGTGCCAGCTGTGGACCTGTGGCCAGAGATGCAGTTCTATCTCAGGTGAGAAGCATGGGAAGGAAGCTGTGGGGTGTGTGGCCAACTCAGATCTTGATCTCAAAGTAGCCTATAGCAACGTAGTGAGTATTATCCTAGGTATGCATAAGAGAGCTTCGTTTCCCTTATTCCTCCTCAGCTGGGAAGCAGCTGCAGCCATGTCACTTAGGCTGTGTTCTGAGGGCAGCCCAGTGTCAAAGTCTCAATATGGTGCTGGCTGTGAGCTCACAACCAGAGAGGGCAGGGTCCCTTCATTTTTTAACAGTTAGATGAGAACTGCTGTTAGTTCTTTCTGATAAGTTTGGCAGAATTAAGCAATGGAGCCATCCAGCACTGAATTTTTCTTTGTGAGGGACTTTATTACTGACTCAATCTTCTTATTCATTATTGATTTCTCCAGGTTCTCACTTTCTTTCTAACTCAATCTTGCCAGGTTGTATAAGTCCGGGAATTCACCTAATGCCTCTAGGTTTTCTAGTTTATTAGTGTATAGTTGCTCATTAGTGTCTGTAATGATCCTTTGGATTTCTGTGGTATCATTTGCAATGTCTTCTTTTTCATTTTTGATTTTATTGAGTATTCTCCTTTTATCAGTTAGTCTAGCTAGAAGTTTATGCATTTGTTTGACTTTTTAAAAAAATAATTTTGTTTTTGTTGATTTTTAAAATTTTTTTTTTGTTTTTTAGTTTCTATTTATTTAACTTAGTTCTTCTCTGGTGTTTATTATTTATTTCCTTCTGATTTGGAGCTTGTTTTTTTTTTTTTTTTTTCTTGCTTTTCTAGTTCCTTGAAGTACATCACTAGATTGTTTACTGAAAAATCTTCTACTTTTTATGTAGGTATCTGGTTTTTTTAAAAATTTGTTTAGATACATTTTGTGGCATAGAATGTGATCAATCTTAGAGAATGTTCCATGAGCTGATGAGAAAAATGTATGTTTAGCAGTTTTTGGGTAAAATGTTCTATGAATGTCTATTAGGCCCATTTGTCCAAGAGTTCTGTTTAAGTCCAATTTTTCTTTGTTCATCTTCTGTTTGGAGGATCTGTCCCATTCTGTCAGTGGGATGTTGAAGTCTCTGGCTATTAACATGCTGCTGTTTATCATTTTGTTTAGATTGAGTAGGATTTGCTTTATAAATCTGGGCATTTCTGTGTTAGGTACATAAATATTTAGGTTTGTTAAATCTTCTTGCTGAATTTTTCCCTTCACCATTATATAGTGAAAATCTTTGTCTTTCTCTACTTTAGTTGATTTGAAGTCTATGTTATCTGATATGAAAATGGCTACACCATCTTTCTTTTGGTTTCCAATTACATGGAATTTTATTTTCCATATTTTCACCTTGACTCTAAATGAGTCCTTGTGGGTTATATGTGTTTTCTGGAGACAACAAATACTTGGTGCATATATATATACATATATATATGTATGTATATATATATATATCTACCATTCAGCCAACCTATGTCTTTTGAGTGAGATGTTCCATCATTTACATTTATTGAAAGAATTGATACATGGGTGTCCTTCTGTTCTTCTGTTGGGTAGATATTTATTGGTTTGTTTTATCTCTTGAGCCATTGTGACATCTGGGCTCTGAACTTTAGCTTTTGAATGATTTCACACTGGTAGGTGTATATTGTGCTATACTGTGCTGATCAGTGTAAAATGCAGGTCTGAGTATTTCCTGCAAGGCAAGTCTGGTCTTCACAAATTCACTCAGTAATTGCTTGTCTGAGAAAACCTTTATTTCTCCCTCATATAAGAAACTTAGTTTTATAGAATACAAAATTCTAGGCTGGCCATTATTCTGTTTTAGAAGACTGAGATGGGTACCCAGTACCTTTTGACTTGTAAGGTTTCAGTTGAGAAGCCTGCAGTTAGTCTGATAGGTTTTCCTCTGTAAGTTACCTGCTGTTTTCACCTTATTACTCATAGGAGTGCCTCTTTTATGTTTACTTTTGCCAGCCTAATGACGATGTGTCATGGTGATTACCTTATTAGAATGAATCTCCCTGGGGTCATGTGTGCCTCTTGTACTTGGATATCCAGATTTCTAGAAAGGCCAGTGAAATTTTCCTCAATTATTCCATCAAATAAATTATCCAATCCCATCTATTTTCTTTTTTCACCCTCAGGATTTCCTATGATTCTTATGTTTGGCCTCTTTACATAATCCCACATTTCTTATAGGCTTTGTTCATTTCTCTTATTGCTCTATTCTTTCTCTTCAACTGATTTGGTTAGATCATAGGTGTTATCTTGAAGCTCTGAGATTCTTTCTTCTGTATGATCTAGCCTATTCTTAAGGCTTTCTATTGTGTTTTGTAATTCCTGGAATGGAATTTTTCACTTCCAGAATTTCTGTTTGGTTTTTCTTTAATACTTCAATTTTTTTGGTGAATTTTTTCATTCATTTCCTACATTGTTTTGTGGCTTCTTTTTTTGTGTTTCTATTTTCTCTTGTATTTCATGGAGCTTTCTTATAATCCATATGCTAAACTCTTTTTCTGACATTTTAACCATTTTGTTAGGTTGGTATCCATTGGTAAGAAGTTAATTATTTCTTTTGGGGCATTCTTTTGCTCTGATTTTTATGTTTCTAGAGTTCTTTTGCTGATTCGCTCTCATCTGGCCTCTTAATCAAGAGCTGGGGGTGCTAGGGCTGGCTTATGGCTAACTTCCTAAAGATTAATCCCATCTTTTACTTTTGTATAATGTGTATAATGTGTCATTGAGAAGTCCTTTTTGAATTTTATCTCTTTGGGATATTGAGCTTTCTGTATCTGGATGTCTAAATCTATTTCTAGACTTGGGAAGTTTCCAGCTATTATTTCATTATATAAGTTTTCTGTCCCTTTTGTTTTATTTTTGCTCTCTGAAACATGAAAAAATTAGTATTTGGTCACTTTATCATGTCCATATGTCACACAGTCTTTGTTCATTTCTTTTTATTCTTTTTTTTTTTCCTTAATTTTGTCTGACTGGAATTATTTCAAAAGACTTGTCTTCAAGTTCTGAGATTCTTTCTTCTACCTGATTTAGTCTATTGTTGGAACTTTGAAATGTATTTTATATTACCTTCAATGAATTCAGTTTCAGAATTTTTATTTGGTTCCTTTTAAAAAATATCTCTTTGGTAAATTTCTTACTCATATCTTCAGTTGTTTTTCTGATTTCTTTGTATTATTTGTGTTCTCTTGTATCTCACTGAGCTTCTTTAATATCATCATTTTTATAGAGCTTCGTGATTTTTTTTATTAGAATCTGTTGTTAAAGAATTATTGTCTTCCTTTGGAGGGATCACGTTTCCTTGTTTTTTTCATGTTTCTTGCACCTTATGTTGATATCTGTGCATATAGTCTAACAGTTACTTCTTCCAATTTTTTAAGTTGCTTTAGTAGGGAAGGAAATTTTTCTAAAGATGTATCTATGATGTTGATTGGGTAGGGCACTTAGGCCGTGACTCTAGGTGCATGCAGTTATGAGGCCTCTGTGTGACTTCTTCAGCTATAAACAGTGTCTGTAGGGGTTGTGTTATCCTCAGTGGATTAGGTTGCTGTGGATGATGGTACTAGCAGTGGCAAGACAACCTTCTGGCTCCCAAGTGGTCCATACTGGTGTTGGCAGGGGCTGCTATGGACTAGGTAGGCCAATCCTCAGGCCTGAGGGTGGTGCAGGTCAGTAGATGCCAGCTGTGGTATTAGCAGCATGTTGGGTGGGCCGACCTCAGGCTCTCAGGGGAGGTGGCAGGTGCCAATAATGGTGCATAGCCCTAGAACCCCAGATGGTGTGCTCAGGCACCAGAGGTCGGCGGGGATGGGGAGGATGGAGCCAGGCCAGACAGGCCTGTCCTGAGGTCGCTCAGTGGTCAGTGCAGATGCTGGTTGCAGTAGGCAGCGTTGGGGTGATCCCCAGGCCCCTAACATTTTCAAGGATGAGGTAGGGTGGTTATGGTGTCTCCCTTCTGCTTGGAGTGAGGTTACTTTCAGTGGCAGCAGACTTAGGCAGGTAGCTGGGTAGCATGTGCTTTGGCCCCACGTGTCTACTGCAGGCTGGGTATCCTGTCATCAGGATGCTTGTGAATGCATAGTGGCTCTGCTGCTTGGGGCAACAGTCATTGCCACCAGCTTGCACTTTGGCCCTGTCAGCAGCCAGTGACAGGGGCAACTGTCGGCGGGAGAGACTGTCCTCAGGGCATATGAAAATGTGTGGCAGCTCCACTTCTGGTTTGCTTTCAATGGCTTTGATCCTGGTGGCAGTGGCCAGCTACAGTGGCAGCCATGGGGGGGTGATGTCAACAGAGCTCCTGGGATGTGGGGATGTAGGGATTGTTGTGCCAAGGGAAGGATGCAGCCTGATGGAGATTGAACTCTCAAAATGGCACTATGCTATAGCTGATTGGGATTCAGGGGGTTTGGTAAACCCTGTGTGACCTCACTCTCTGGAGAAATACCATCATACATTCTCCAGGCAGCTTTCTATTTAGTGTCAGGATCTGTGAGGGTTAAGAAGCTCTCCTATTACTGCCGATTTTAGCCGTCTGCATTGAAAATGTGGACCACTAGGAGTATATCACTTTCCCTTCCCCTACATTGGGCAGAATCTATGGGCTCCAAGCCAATCCCAACCAAGCAGGTTGCTTCACTTCTCTCTCCTCTCTTGCCTTAAATGTTTCATGTCACTTCTCTGTTGTACGACAGTGTTCTCTCTTAAATGATCTATTCAAAATGTGATTATCTATTTGCTGTTTTGTTTCTTCTTTGTGGAGGGAGTGAGCACCAGATGCCCCTACTCAGCCATCTTAAAATTCCCCTCTCTGTATGTTCAGTCATAGATATTGACAGTTCTTGTAACAAATGAAGTAGTGAATCAGCATTTTTTTTTCTGCCTAGAATATATTCCTTATTATTTTGATAAATCTTACCTGGTGAAACTCTCTCTTTCTGGAACATGTGTTTTTACTAGGGCTTCCCAAAGAGTCAAGGGTGAAAAAATGGATGTAAGCTAATTAATACATTCCATTCCTCTGATCAGAGGGATTGGTTCAAGGATGGGTACATAACTACTGTAGTCAATGAGATCCAAATTCAACCCACTGCAAAATAGGACTGAGAACTAGGACCGAGAACGTGAGAAAACTTAAACTTTGGGCTACTGGGGATCGAGAATAAAGCAAACAGAGTAGAAAAATGTTGAGATAAATTGAGTATTGTGCCATCTTCTGAGTTCAAACCCATCCCTTGATTTCCTATAATGTAAGTCAAAAATTTCTTTTTCATGTTTACAACAGTTTGAATGGAGTTTTCTTGCAAATAAGTTATTTTTAATTGAAAACAAAAGTTATCAGTAAAACCACATGTATTTCCTGATTTTTCCACTCCACAAACCATCCTAAGCTTTTATCTGTGCCAATGTCTATAATAATTTTTTCATTTTCAATGAGAAAAACATAATGGACTCAGGGACTTTGTTCTTAAAAAGTTCAGACTATCTAGGACTTCGTATTACCAACATCAAAATATTTTACTGAGCATGAAAACCACTTAATTGGGTTAACATGACCTGTTGGTATAACATTAACTAAAAGTAATTTTGGCCAAAAATGTGGCCAAAATTTAGATTTATAGAGTATCCTTAAATTTCACCGCATAGCTTTCAAAGCATTCAACACATAGTACATCAAAATATTTGTTCCTGTTTAAGAATTATCATGGCCCCATATCTTTCCCTTGCATAGATCTGTATATTATGTTACCAAATAGTCTTGTTCTCTCACATAAAAGTAAAACAATTTTTATTGATTACATAGTATGTACTGGGAGTTTTCACATTTTATACAATTCAACCTTCCCTAAAGGCAATATTACATGTTATAATGCTTGTTATAATTTTAGGATATCAAACAATGAAGATCAGAACTAAGCAGGGTGTTAACCGAAATTCAAATCTAGGTAATTCAATTTCAAATTGAGAATTTGTTTTCTAGCACATGGTATTATTTTTGCCAAATCTTGGAGTCCTGGTTGGAACCATGTGTAAGATACTATCAGAATTCTCTGTTTTCACTGCTTCTCTGGTTTAGTCTGTTTATTTATTTTCAACTACAGATCAGGTTCTTTTAAACATCAGGAAATACAGACATCAATAACTTCTCTGTTCTACTTTTAAAAATTCCACAAAAGAACTCTGATTGACTTGGTTTTGATCAGTTGTTGTCTTCTCTTACCACAAAGAAGGAAGAGATAGAAGTGTATATTATGGCTGATGTTATGGTCTCAGTATTGATATCTCTACAAAATTCCTATGTTGAAATATGATACCCAAGGTGAGAGCATTAATAGGTGGGGCCTTAGGGAAGAGATTAAGTCATGAGGACTTCTCCCTCATGAATGAGATTAATGAATTTATGAAAGAGGCTCAAGTGAGCTCTCTCACCCCTTCTGCCATGTGAGGATGCAGTAAGAGGATGCCATGTATGGGGAATGACTGCTTACCAGATACCAAATCTGCTGTCACCTTGATATGGGACTTCTCATCCTTTAGAAATGTGAGCTATACATTTCTGTTATTTATAAATTACCCAGTCTAAGGTATTTTGTTGTGGCAGCCTAAACAAACTAAGGAAGTCGGCAGAGGGAGCACTTTCCAAAAGCAAGCGGGTAATGGGAACTTCAAAAAGAATATTAGGGGCACTACGCAGACAAACAAGAAAGCCATTTCAATTTAAATTTAATACAGGATAGATGACTGTGCAGAAGCAAAGGGCCTCATAAATAAAGCGAAGCATTTGACTACATTCTCAAGTCTTATTTTAGCAATTATAGTAGGTAAGAGAGTTCTATAATGACTCAGTTTCTGGTTTGAACACTGGTTTGAGCACAGTTTTATTAAAATTGTGTGATATTGTACAAAGCACTTGACTTCTGTAGGCTTTAGTTTTCCTCATTGTGAAATAAAAATTGTATTAGTACATACCATATATGGTAATTATAATGGTAATTGGCAATCATCTGTTTAAAAGATTTAACATAGAATCTACTACATAGTGAGCTATCCCCTTCATTCACTATTTTATCAAGTTATGGCAAGTGAAATTTAGAGATTATAATTTAAATAATAAAATGAATGAGAAACTGATAAATCTCTCTCTATGTCTCTCTTTTTCTCTTTCAGACACAAAGAGAAACACGCACACACAAAACCGAAGGGAGGATAAAGAATATGCCTGTAAGTTTCATGACAAGAGGTAGTGTTCTCTGTTAACATGGCTTGAGTAAAATAAAGAGATGTAAATTAGAAAGAGATATATCAAAGATCTGTAAAATACATTGATACCATGATTGTGTAAAAGGGATTAATAAGTTTGAAGTCTGGAAGCAAAGGAAAGGAGACAATGTTACAATAAAATCTTATTAGCACTTTGAGCCTTTCTCTGTGTAATCCTTTTATTTTCAGCTCCTTTGGAATGAAAACAGAGAATTGCTCTCCATTTTGTCACTTAGTAGAGAACATGACATCATTAAGAAGCATAGGTGAGACTTGTTCATCTTTTTTCTGACTCACAGTCCTCTAGTTAAAGTTACTCCAGTTTTTAACCCCTCTATCTTACCAGCATTTCTATTACAATAAGCATTTGACCGAATAGAGGAATTCTTGGCTATAATCACATTATTTACTCACCTTCTAAGTGGGTCTGTGTATTTATACATATAAACATAAATAATAAAAGATCTTGACTAATTTGTCTGTATTGTCACTTCTGGTACCTCTGTACCACAAAGAGTTACACACATTCTGCTTTTCTTTATTTTAATCTCTTTTTTTAATCTAATTTAACCTTGACTAATGCCAATTACAATTCTAGACTTTCAAACAAATCCTTGCTGAGGATTACCCTCCTTCCCCTTCCATTCTCTTACAATTATTAGAGATCAATTAGGACATTGGGGAAACTGGATTCCTTTGCAGTTTAATCAAAATTTTAAAAGTTGGCTGGGTTTTTTTCACCAATGTTGAGGAATAGGCTGTAGTTGTTGCTATGGTTTGAATAGGTCCCTAAAATTTCATGTGTTGGACACTTAATCCCCAACTTCATATGTTGATTGGAAGTGGAGCTTTTTGGAGGTAATTAGGGTTAGATAAGTCATTAGGGTGAAGCCCTCATTATAGGAATTGTGGCATTATAAGAAGAGGACGAGAAACCTTAGCTGATATATATATTCTTGCCATCCTACCATTTGATGCCCCCCACAATGTTATTGTACAGCAAGTCCCTCACCAGATACTGGTGACTTGCTCTTAGACAACCCAGTCTCCAGAGCTTTAAGAAATAAATTTATTTATAAATTACCCAGTATATGGTATTCTATTATAGCAACAGAAAACAGACTAAGGTAGGAAATTGGTACCAAGAAGTGGGGCTGTTGTTATAAAGAATATCTGAAAATGTAGAAGTAGCTTTGGAATGGAGTAATGGGTAGAGACTGGGAGAATCTGGAAAAGCAGGCTAGAAATAGCCTGTATTGCTATAAGCAAAGAATTAAGGGAGATTCTGATGAAAAAAGAAGAGATGCAGAGAAAGTCTGAATCTTCTTAGAGATTATAATTGACCCTTGAACAACGGAGGTTTGACTGCATGAGTTTATTTATACATGGATTTTTTCAATAAAACTTATGGTGTGCTTGTTTCTCCTGTCTCTCCTTCTACCTCGTCCACCTTCTCTACCTCTTTTGTCTCTGTCAACTCTGAGACAGCAAGGCCAGCACTTCCTCTTCCTCCTCCTTAGCCTACTTAATGTGAAGACAATGAGCATGAAGAACTTTATGAAGACCCAATTATACTTAATGAATGGTAAATATATTTTATCTTCCTTCTGATTTTCTCAGTAATTTTTCTCTAGCTTTATTGTAAAAATGCAATACATAATACATATAATATATAAAGTATGAATTAATCGACTGCTTATGTTATTGATAAGTCTTCTGCTCAACAGTAGGCTATTTTTAATTAAGTTTTGGGGGAGTCAAAAGTTCTCTAAGAGGTTTCTATTGCATGGGGGCATCACTGCTCCTAACATTGTTCAAGGATCAACTATACTTGAATGGTCATGGCCAGAATACTAGTTTATTGTATTGTGTTATAGCAACAAAAGTGGACTAGGACTGTCGACTAGGACTGTTGTGTTGTCAAGTATTTCTTTTCTGAGATGTAATGTATACATACTTATTTTTAGAACTGTTAAGAATATTGATAATTATTGTATTAAAAAATTTATTCTGTATATGATATAGCTTTTTTTAAGCGTGTGAACACACATAATCCCCCACACACACAAATACCAGAGTTTAAGTGAGAAAATAGATTAGAATATAAGAATCTTACACTATTAAAAAAAATCAGAGACTTGTCTGGTCTCTATAATTAACCAAGACAGAAGCACTTCCATTTTCCTAGAGTAGTAATATTAGATTAATCCTTTACTAGGATATTCCTTCCCCACCCCTCTTGATTAGGTTATTCTGTTGACTATAAAAGTTAAACATTCAAGAGTTCTACCATATGCATGCTCCTTAGAAATTTTTAGTATCTCATTTTGTATAAAGAAGAGGGAGTTGAAAGAAAAATAATCTAAAATGTATCAAAAACAATGAAAGCTTTTTCTCTGGATGGTGCAAAATAAAATGGAGGCATTTTCAGAATCAGCAAAGAACAGTTTGCTCTTTTTTGCTTCTTTTAAAATAGGCAGAGTATACTTGGCTGAGGGAGTTTAAGCCAAAATATACTCTTGTCTTTCCCTTCTTTTACTCTTTCCTAGATTTTGATTATTATTGAAATGACTAAACATCAGAACTCAATTAATTGGCAGCTTAAGCTTTCAAAGGTAGCACTTCACAGCAAATTCCCTGTTAGTAAGAACATTTCGTGGTCACTCTGAGTGAGTGATTGTTAGAAGATTATAAAAATAACTTGGAGAAATGAGCTGTTGGTGATAATATTTAAGCAATTTCTTCCCTGCATTCCTTCTACTTTTACATCTATTCATCACTAGTTTCAGTGTCTTTATTCTCACAGATTTCATTTTTGTTGTTTTCCTTCAAACATATGCGTTCTTTTCTCACCATATTTTTTCCCCTCATTCTCTCGCTAAGTATTGATGTGCCAGTTTCAAATTAATTCTACTTTTAACGTGCTATTTTTGGCGTTGGCATTAAGGGGAAAAAAACTCGTATCTTTCTCAACATTTTATGTTTTCACCTCCATGTTAATTGAAAACAAATGCTGCTGGACATTGATGATTATCATTTCTATATTGTGTATCATGATTCTAAATAAAACACACTTTCAAGACTTTTCAGCACATTGAGTTTTAAAGATCTTTGAGAGGTTACCTGCTATAACTCTGTATTCAGGTAAGACTTTTCCTAAGATTTTTGCCCCTTGAATATGAAAAGATATTCTTTTTAAAGTTCTCTAGTGGGGTAAATACTCTCTTACTCATAAATGAAACTACAGAATTTCATGGTCATCACTTTCATATAATTGCAAATCAGTTATATCTTGTTTATAATGTAGAATTTCAAAACACTTCTGGGTCCCCTAGTGGATGTATAGTTAAAATAAAATCAAGAGTTTTTTTTTTTCCTTGTAAAACAACTAAATTTGATGTAACAGGGCTGTAAAAAGTGATCTACATGAAATCTTCAGGGAAATTTGACCTTTCCCAAGACCCTAAAGCTTAAAAATTATATATTCTGGAGTAAAAAAAGAAGTAAAAATGTAATTCATCTCCTTATAATACCCAACCAAACACACAGAGACTGTTATTGTACTATCACAGAGTTCTGGACTTTTATTCAAAGGAACACAAGTTTAGTCTTAACTGTGGCATTTATTTTATCAGGGATATAACCTTTTTGAACTTTGAGTTGCACAAATAAGAAAATGAACATAATAAAGTCTATTCAGGACTGTTTTAAGGGTTAACAAACTAATATTATTAATGTACTTTTATGTATAAACTATTATTATTATGTATAAATAGCTTTAAGTCCAATTGTTAGAAACTTTTTAATAATTTTTTCATCCAAAAGGAAATGATGTAATGAAGTGACAGAAGATTCTGTGACTTTGAGGATCCTTCCCATTTGATCAGGGACTAAGTTTATTGGCCTGATACCCAACAAAGGACCTTTCAGAATTTTTTTGTTTTAATTGTCTCTAGGATTACCTTGTATTGCAAAACTCAAAAAATACCTCTGTACAATGCAGAAAATTCTCTATCTTCTCTCTCATCTCTATTTTCACATTTCTATATTAGTATCCACAGGCTATCTTTGTATTTTTTCTGTTTATGATCAAGATCTCATACATAGAATGACTTTTTACCATAAGGCTCAATGTATTAATAACAATGTCTAAACTTCATTGTATAATATTACTGTTGTTCCTTCTCAGGGAATTGGGCAAGAGATCAGATTCATGACAGAAGATCACCTCCCAGTAATTTAACAAAGGTTTTATTCCATTTGAACTTAATAGAAGCTAATGATTTTGACAAGAATCATCTACTATTTTGGATAGCCTTGTAAGATTCTTTTTCTTTTAAAGTCAAGTGTTTTTGATTACAGATGTCATGTCCCCCACAGTACTAGTTATAAGTTTGTCTTTTCAAATTAAAAATGAAGTTTGAGGGCTTGATTGCCTTGTCATTTAACAGTATTATTACAATGAAAAACTTTTTCTCCCACTACATACAATTTTCTGTCAGGCTGAAAAAAGAAAGCAATAAACTTTTCAGCTTGGAGTTCTCAATATTCTTTTCACTTCCATTGTATTAATATCATTTTAAAAGGGAGCAGCACCTTTGAAAAAAAATACTTTAAATAAAAGTATTTTAAAATGTAACAACCAGAAAATAGAACAAAAATAGAGAGCCAAAGGAAAAAGGAGGTAGGAAAACTACCTCTTACAGGTAACCATGACCAATTGTTCATATCTTGTCGATCTCTGAGCTGAGGAAAAAGTGCCACACATACTTCAAAAGATGTTCTGGGGCTGAGTGCAATGGCTCACACCTGTAATCTCTGCACTTTGGGAGGCCAAGGTAGGAGGATTGCTTGAAGTCAGGAGTTTAAGACCAGCCTGGGCAACATAGTGAGACACTGTCTCTAGAAAAATTAAAAATTTGCTGGGCTTGATGGTGCACGCCTGTAGTCCCAGTTACTTGGAAGTCTGAGGCAGGAAGATGGCTTGAGTCCAGGAGTTTTTCAAGGTTACAATGAACTGTGATTACACCACTCCACTCCAGCCTGGGTAACAAGGTAAGCCTCTCTCCTCAACCCCCCTAGAAAAAAGATGTTTTGGGCATAGAAGTCTATATAGAGGAAAAGAGGGAAAATGGGAAAAGGAATATATCCTCAGTAGCAGAACCTGCATGTTTACTCTCATTAAATTAAACATCTTTTGATGTGTTTTTCTCCGCTTTGGAAGGGGTGTGGAAAAGCACAACCCCAAAATGTTATTGCTTTATAACACACTATTCATTTGCAATTCATCACATTCCTAGGAAAACAGAGTTCACAGTAACTCCTGAGCAATTTGGCTCTAGGAATTTGGCAGTATTTTTATTTGGCAAAGTAAAATAATATCAAGTGTTATTAAACTACAATATAGAAATGTGACTCCACAAAAGGGAATTGTCAAGATTATGAAGACATGCCAAATCTGGAGCCTTAGAAGCTTGGTCTCTTGCACTGGGTAGTGACTTGGCTGGACATAGTAAATATTAAATAAATACCTCTTGATTTGATATGATTGAATGAGGCTGCTACTCAAAGCATTGAGACATTGTATCTCTAAATCATTGCCTACCCTCTAGACCTAAGAATCTTCTCTGTATTGCATAGATTTTGATTTTTAATAGCGTTTCTGTATTAGTTGACTAGGGCTGCCATAATAAAATACCACAACCTTAAACAACAAAAATGTATTCTTTCACAGTTCTGGGGGTTGGGAGTTCAAAATCAACATGTCATCTAGATTGGTTTCTCCCAAGGCCTGATTTCCTTGGCTTTTCATGGCCACCTTCTTAATGTGTCCTCTTCGTATTAATTAATAAGGATATTAGTTATATTGAATTAGGGTCCCCCCATTTTAATTTCATTTAACCTCAATTACCATTTTAAAGGCCCTATTTCCAAATATAATCATATTAGTAGTTAGGGTTTCAACAAATTTATTAGATTGGGGTGGGGAGACACATTTTGGTCAAAACAGTTGTCTTAGTTAAGAACCCTAGAAGAGGAGGTTGGGAAGACCCTTTCAGACATTGGCCTAGGCAAAAATATACATATGTATAACTTTAAATATGTAAAAAATGTGTAAAACCTGCAAGCTCAAGTATAGATAGTTATGTAGGTTTATATTTTTAAATATTTAAACTTATTTTTGCCAAATTTGTTTATTTGTTAAAGTAATACATAATATATACACAGTCAATTTTCAATTGACATATAATATTGTACATATTTATGGGATACATAGTAATATTTCAATACATATAACATACAGTGATCAGATCATGACAATTAGCATATCCCTCATCTCAAACATTTTTCATTTCTTTGTGTTGAGAACACTCAATATCCTTCTCCTAGCTACTTGAACCTATATATTCTTGTTAACTATAGCCATTCTACAGTGATATAGAACGCAAACTTATTCCTCTTATATAGCTGTAATTTTATATCCTTTAACAAATCTCTCTCTATCCCTTCCTTCCCTCTACCCTTCCCAACCTCTAGTATCCTCTGTTCTATTTTTTTACTTCTGTGGGATCAATGCTTTTTTAGCTTACACTTATGAGTGACAGCATGCACAGTTAAACTTACATTATTTGAATAAGTGAAGATAAAATTAAAACCCCAAACAATAAATCAAACAGCAAATATGTGTTTCTTTTTATTGAGCTATCATTTTTTTTTTTTTGGCAGTCCATGTCTGCATTGTTTTATTTTTTTATTTATTTATTTATTTATTTTTATTGGGGGAAAACTACAAAGCGAACTATCATTTTTGTAGAGTTAATCCACAAAGTCCAGTCATATGGATGTGGTGCAAGTATTTGCAACAGGAGTTTAGAGAGGTTTTCAATCCCCCAAGGTATTTTTCATAATTGAACCAAATCAATTAGATAAGTTGATTGAAAGAGTACACCGCTGGTCCCATTTTCACTCAAGCAGACAATATATTTTAGCACAATAGCCTGCCCATTCCTGTCTCCACTTTGGTCCGCTGCTGTTCTGTCTCTTTGGGTTGTCCTCTGTTTAGCTCAAAGCTTATGCTCTGTGCATGTCCTATTTCCTATGCCTCCTTTGAAAAATAACGTCATCTATTCCTGCCCCTAAGCCTCCATCTTTCCTGTGTTCCTCACTAGAACTTTACAGGGAAACACTTTTTGTTTCACATCTCTGTGTAACTTCTATTCAAAGAAAAAACAACATGTTACCATATATCACACTAGATGCCTTCATTTGTGTGTCCTTGTATTTATTTATTTTTGCTTTTCACTTTGAAATATAAAACACATAAAGAAACAGCATATAAGTGTGTAACATGTTTTGTTATTAAATGAACAGCCATGTAGTCACCACCTAAGTTTATCAAAATGCAGGAGTTACCAAGAGGCCGTCTTTACACTCCCTCCTAATCACCCTCCTTCACTAGCCCTAAAAAGTTACCATACTCTGACTTTTATGAAAATCATTTCTGGTTTTTCTTTATAACTAAATATGCATCCATATCCTTACATTTTTCTTCTCTTTGTCATTGTAGTATTTATCATAGTATAAAAGGAACAGCACAGTATGTATTTGTTTGCGCCAGGCTGATTTTGCTCATCATGATGTTTCTGAGGTCCATCTTGTTACTCGTATAACTGTAAGATGTTCATATGAATAGCTGTATACTATTGCGTTGTATAAATATGCCTGTAATTATCCATTGTACTTTGGTTGGACTTTTGGATTGCTCTTGTTTAGGATGTTGTTAAAATGTGACAGTGTACGTGCTAGCACAGGTCTTTTGAGGTGCATGTACATATCATCCGCTTTGCTATCTATCTAGGAGTGAAATTGCTGTGCAATAGCATATGTGCATTTTTAATGACAGTAGATAATGTGAAAAAGCTTTCCTAGTTAGTAGTTCTGCTTTATACTCCTAGCCAGAATAACAAGTGTTCTGCAATATTCCTGTCATTAACTATTGTTAGTTTTTTGTTGATGTTTGTTTTATCTGCCATTCTTGTAACTATATGATTATAAATTATTGTGGTTTTAAAATGCATTTGCCTGTTTCTTAAGGAATATGAGCATCTTTCATATTTTAATACTCATTTGGATGTACTGATCATGATTTTTTTTTATTATCTTTTTTTATTTCTACAAGGCACACAGTAAGCAATCTTCTTTCATTTCTGATTCTAGTAATTTGTTTTTCTCTCTTTTTCTCATGAAAGGCAATGATTTGTCTAATTAATTGATCTTTTCAAATTGTCAGTTTATGATTTCATTGATTTTTTCTATCATGTTTCTATTCTCTATTTCATTATTTTCTGCTGTAATATTTAGTATTTACTTCCTTTTGATAGCTTTTGGCTTAATTTGCTTTTCATTTGTAGTTCCTTAAACTGGATAGATTGGTTATTAATTTTAGATCTTTCATCTTTCTTAATATAGATGTTTACGGCTACAACTTTCACTCCGAGCACTCTTCTTGCTTCACTCTATATAATTATTAGTATCCTGTGTCCTCATTTTTATTTATCTCAAAGTATTTTCTAATGTCCCTTTCTAATTTATTTGATTGTTTAGGAATTTATTTTCTTTCCAAACATGTGTGAGTGACCCATTTTTTTTCTGTCATTGATTTCTCACTCATTTCCATTGCTGTCAGAGAACATACAGTGTTATATTTCCATTGTTTGTAATTGTATTGAGGTTTGTTTGGGGTAATATGTGATCTATACTGTCAAATATTCCATGTGTACTGGAGAAGAATACATTTCATGATGTTTGTTTTGTGTATAGATATCAGTTATATAAAACTGATTTACAGTGTTGTTCAGTTCTGTGTTCTTGTTGACATTCTGCCTGGTTGTTCTATCCATTATTGAAAGTGGAATATTGCTTCAGTTGTGATTGTTGAGTTTTCTATTTCTCTCTCTATTTCTGTCACTTTTTACTTCCTGTACTGTGGTGCTCTGTTATTAGGTACATATATACATATAGTTATTATATCTCCCTGACATATTAACCTTTTGATACTTATAAAATGTCTCTCCTTATCTCCAGTAATATTTTTGTTTTGAATTCTATGATGCCTGATATCAATATAGCTCCTCCAGCTTTCTTGGGGTTGCTATTTGCGTAATATATCTTTTACTTTTAACCTAGTTGAATATAAAGTGTCTCATATAGATAGCACATAGTTGAAAACAGTTGGATACAGTTTTCAAATCCAGTCTTGCAATATCTGTTTTTTTGATGGAGTTGTTTAACCTATTCAATTTTAATGTTCTTATTGATACAGTTGGATTTGTGTCTCAGATTTTACTTTTAGATTTTTATATGTCTCGTGTTTCATATTTTTTGTTCTTCTAGTCCTAGTTTACTTCTTTCATTTGCACTTAGAGAATATATTCCAAGGTAGCATTTTAATCTCTTCAACATTTTTAAACTATATTCCTTATTACTTCCTTACTGTTTGCTATAACTGATCGCTATAGAGCTTGCCGTACAGATCCTAATATCATGTTAATACTAAGTTAATTCTAGTCAGATATAGACATGTTATTCCTATATAGCGCTATTTCCCTCTCTCTCTCTCTGGTATTATTGTTATACATATTACACCTTTTAATGTTATTAACCCAAGAATACATTGTTATAGTTATTACTTTATGTAAATTTATGCCTTTTAGAGAAGCTGACATAAAAAAGGAAAGTAAGTATATAGTTATAGCTTTGTTGTCTTTACCTTCTTACTCAGCCGTTCTGGTTCTTTCATTTGTCCCTGTGCTTTTGTGTCACCATCTGGAGTCACGTCCTTAGCCCAGCACATCTTTACCCCTACCTTCTTTATGTCAGTTACATGTCTATATGGTATATATGCCTGACAGTATATAGATGCTATTTTATACGAGTGTTTCTTAGGTCAGTAAATGAAGAGAGAAGAAAATGTGTATTTATACTGTCATTTATAATTGCATCATTGCTTTTACCAGTGCTCTTTGTTTATTCGTGGGCTAGAATTGCCATCCGAGGTTACTTCCTTTTGGTCTGAAGACATTCCCTTAGTACTTCTTGTAAGGTATCTCTGCTAACAATGAATTTTCTCAGTTTTTTCTTATCGAGAATTTTTTTTTTATTTCTTCATAATTTCCAAAAGACATTTTTTCTGGATATAGGATTTGTGGTTGATAGTTTTTCTTTCTCTCTTTCTTTCTTTCTTTCTTTCTTTCTTTCTTTCTTTCTTTCTTTCTTTCTTTCTTTCTTTCTTTCTCTTTTCTTTTTTTCTTTTTTTTTTTTTTTTTGAGGACTTTTAATGTTATTCCACTGCTTTTGGCCTCCATTCTTTCTTCTGAGAAGGCAGATATAAATTGTGTTGCACTAATTTACAAACAATGTAAATTATTGATGTACATTGTCTCTGTAAAAGATTAGCTCCCCCCCCCAAAAAGCTCAAAAATCAACTACTGATGAGACAAAGATAAGGTTACCATTGAAAGGAAGAGTACTATCTTGACATTTTTAGTTGCAATTTAGAATAGGAGGGCAAACTGAGATATTTATGAGGTTTTGGATCTGGTTTAAGACGGGGTTTCCATTGCAAGGTTTAAATAGGATTGTGTGAGAAACATTATGGACACAGCAGGGTTAGGGTATTGAGGCAGGAAGTGTAAAGTTTTGGGGAGTAAAGCATAGTTTCATGTTATTTATAGAAGAGTTGAACAATTTAACATTTATTTAAAGAAGTATTTGCTTTGTTTTATTTGCTTGGCAGAGGGAGTTCCAAGGGCAAATAACAAAGTTATTTGTAACTTTTATCTCCTTCTGCTAGTAGGTTTTGTGATGAGGATAGTAAGTTATGTGAGTTTCAGTGTGAGTAATTTTATTGTTAGTCTCATCTTGAATACTAGGCATTGTCAGACTTTAATTTATGCCAATTAAATAAAGGTAAAATGATATTTTTGTTGTCTTGATATATTTTCTCTGATCATGAATAATTTTAAATATATCTTCAAATTTTTATGGGCTTTTCGTGTTTCTCCTTCTGAATAACACCTGTCTATGTATTCTACTCACTTTTCTCTTGTGTTCTTTGTGCTTTGTGGGTTCTATAAGTGGCATGAGCCACTTATGCATTCTTGACTTTTTTTTTTCTGGTTCTGTACTATAAATTATTTCCGTCACTTGGAAACTTGTCTTTTCACTTCCCTTGATGAATCAGGATTTTATGGGCAACAGTAAGTATACTATGTATTAAATTCTTTCAGGAATAGTTTACTTTTAAATTATTTTTTAAAACATTTTAATATACTATAATTTGGTATGTGTTGCCAGGTTCATGAAGTGGAACGACATTTCTTGTCGTCATCTCTCTTGTTCCTATGACATTAATAATTAAGTCCCATTAAGGACAGTTCTTAATAAATTTTTGAATACAACTGCTTTTCACTTTTATGCAATTACCTATGTCACCATTTACTGAACTTTAGTCCATGACTCTATAGATCTCAGCAAATGTTCTACGGATAAAATAATTTTGGTTTTTAGAACACCTTGGAAATTTTTAATGCAAAGTACTATCTATCTACTAAGTTTCCTGAGAAACCTGTGGAAGTTAGTGGTATCTAGTACTTCCCCAAATTAGTTAACTAAGAGGCACCTTATTTTATAGTGCATGGTAACTTATATTTTCCTGATTGTCACGGGGAGTTTTGTTTCAATTTGCTTTTTTTCTGAAAGGATAAAAGTGTGAGAGGTGACCAAGTTAGCAGATCTCAACTGAAACATGTGTAAAACAATTTCAAACTTTTAAACATTTTCAAGTGTACTATCTCACCAGATTGGCCATTTAGATTGTATATTATCTTAACCTAGTAATTATAAAGATAAAGACTGAATACATCTCCCAACATGCTTGAAAAATATGAATATATATAATTCTCATATAATTTGGAAAAATTTGTAATTGTAATTAGTGCATACACTGACAGAATGCAATCATAGCTTAAACTTTCTTAAAAACAATTTCATTGCATGTTACATCATTGATCATGTGAGGCCTCTTCAGCATTTTTATGTCTGACATTTATATATGATTTTTAAGAAAGTATCACTGCTGAATGCATATGGCAGTAAATAAACTAGACTTGACATGAAATGTTAATAAGATGCAAAGGATATAATGGGAAATGGCCACTGTGATACAGTTCTGTATCAGTTTGCATTCTATTAGGGTTATCATCCATCCACACTGTGGCTCTTTATGGTCAATAGCATCTTCAGATATTACAGAGATGTGTGTTTACAACTTTCATGTTGCTTAAGAAGGTCAAAACTGTGTTCAACTGTGGGTATTAACAATTTCCTCCTAGAATGTACTAGTATTCATCAAATACATAAAGTTAAAAGTTATTTCATTAGGGAATGCAATTGAACCTGTTCTGTTAATTTAATCAAAGTGTCTGTGACAGCCCGTGCTCAGCAACCTGTAGAAATAATTGATGTTTTAAGCCTGCTCACAGCTCCCTTCACATTCTACTGCTTCAATCTTAGCCCCTCAGCTACATTGTATTGTAACTGGTTACATGCTTCTTCCTTCTTGTGAGACTGCAGTCTGAATTTAGAAAATACATCATCTCTGTATCTCAAGTAGATAGCTCAATGTCTAGCACTCAATAGAATCCATCAATATTTAAAAAATAAATTATGGAGGAAAGAAAGGAAAAGAGAAAATAAAGCAAACATGAAGAGAGAAGGTAAAAAAGAGAAAGAAAAATGGAATGAGGAGAGAGATAAGATTGAAATATCCCTCCGACAACTTCCTGTCTCACATAGGAAAAGTCAAAGTGCCTACCTGGCCTACAAGGCCCTACCTGACATGGCCCCCTCAGGTTCCCTCACTTTACTTCCTAAGACCCCCTCGCTCTCTGGACACCAAGTCCGCCACACTCCTGTGCAGTTCCTCGCAGCTCCTGCCCTTACCGCAGAGAACTTGCACACGCCATGCCCCCGTGCTCCTCCCCCAGCTATGCATGTGGTCTGATTTCTCACATCATTCAAGGTTCTGCTCAAATCCCATCTTCTCAGGGAAAGCTTTTTTTTCAGCAACTTATTTAAAATTTAATCTAATACCATAGCACATTTCATCCCCCTTATCTTCTTTGCTTTAATCATTGGATTTATGACTATGAAGTATACTCTATATTGTAACTATTTATTTTTTATATTTTCTACCTTCTACTCTCAGATTATAAACTCCTTGCTTTGTCAGATTTTTTTGCCCACGATGTTTCTGCAGTGCCTGGAAGAATGCGGTTAAAAGCAAAGGGATGGCAGAAAGCAGATCACTCGTTTAAACAGAAACTTGTCCTGAGATCTCCCACACAGGCAGCACCTGAAGTACTAACTCTATTCCCAGCAGAAGAGTATGACTTTGGCTAGGACTTGGCAACTACTGCCTGCCACCTGTTTTTAGAAATAATTGGAATACAGCCACACCCTTTCATTTCTGTATTGTCTACAGCTGCTTTTGTGCTACGGAAAGATTTGAGTCATTCTGACAGAAACTATATGACTTGACAAACCCAAAATATTTATCATCTGGCCCTTTACAAGAAAAAGAGTTAACCAACACTTGGTTTACAGTGGCCATTAAAATTTTCCTGATGTAGAGGGTTTGTGCTTCCTTGCTCAATATCCATACTATTCCCAATCTGGCTAATCTCATCATGGCAGTCCTATTTCTCATGAGAATCATTGGTTTAGGTGCCCAACGGGACAGCAGACAAACTTCAGTGGAACTTTTGCACAGAAGAAGTAAATGGAAGAAGGGATTCTCTTTCCATCTTCTTGATGGTTTTTATATCTAGAGTGATGCCTGCAACTTCTGCGACCTTGTTGCCATCTTGCAGCCAAGTGTGAATGCAAAGCTTGCATACAGAGGAAGACTGACCAATCAAAGAATGGAAAAAGCCTCTGTCCATGTTGACATGAGTCAACCAGTAAGTCCATCAAACCTGGAGCTTGCCCTCCTGCTGGACTTCTTGTCATTGCAGAAAATAGATATTGTGTTCCTGACTCTGGGCATTCTAACTTGCAAATAGATGCATCTTAGCTGACATGCCAAAGAATTCCAAAAGATATTCCAAAAATAAAATTTGTGTCTTCATTTTGAAGGGCATTGGCAGAGTTTTAGATTTTTCTTTATTCTAATAAGGATTTTTAAATTTTTAAAAAATTGTGTGTATTGAGGGATTGATAGCTTTACTCAGGGAGATAGGCTGAAATACTAATATGCAACTGATAAATGTTGATTTTTCAGGAAGAGTAGATACTCTATGAAGATTATGTCTAGCTTTCCTTCCTTAATTGAGTAGCTATTTTTTGAATGCAGAGTTACCCCAAATTCAGTCAGGACCATAGAAATAACCAAAAAGAGTAAGAGTACCAGAAGAAAAGTCTATGGTTTATACACATGTGAACCCATATGTTAGTCTGTTTCCATATTCTAAAGGCAAGCCAAATTTACATTCTGAGTTTTCTAGGGTTTTTAGGTTATGATCTTACCTTTTTGTTTAGATGAGAGTTTTTGAGAATGTATTATAATCGACATATTTTCCTAATTTTAAGAAACCATTAATTTTAATAGTAGATATTTATTTAATAATAGGTTTAAAAGAAATATGATATCAAAACACAAAAGTATTACTTGTAAATACATTCTTAATATGCATATATAAGAAAAACATACTTTGTACAATCAGGGAATACAGAAAGTTAATATAAACTGGATTTTATAGTAATAAGAGATTACTAGTCAGGTCAGTGGCTGTCATATAACCGTCTGTACATCAATCATATGCAAATGTCCTCCCTCCACAGTTCCCAGACGTATGAATTTTCTTTGGAAATACCCTGAAATATATCATACTTTTACTTATTCTCTTCTCTCCACAAGGAATCCCCTTTATCCAATGTTAACCAGTCAGAATTCTCCTCTCTCATTGTAAATATTACTTCTTCAAAAATTTCCTAATTTTCCAAAGTCACGTTTAATTTTTCAATCCCATATCTTTCATATATGTCAAAGGTCTACTACAGTACTTTTATGTGTCTTTTGTGTGGTTGGGGTTTATGTTGCATAGGCACTAAAAGGCATTAAAAGGCATTCAATTCCCAATGGCAGCAGAAAGCAAATTTTTATTTACACGAGGTCAAAGAGCCCTATAGGAATGATTTTTAAATCTTATCCATGTTGGAATTTAGATATATACCAACCTACTTGATGCCCTTGGAGTTGCTCATTGAAAGCCAAAATATAGAAATGAACATGGAAACCAAAGACAGAACAGTCATGATTTGAATACTGGAAGAAAACAATGTAAGGCAATATCTAACTTCTTGTGATATGCATTGGGAGAGAGAGGGTTGGGTCATGACTAGATAAGTTGACATAAGATGAAGAGATAGATGGAGAAATAGATGGATGGGTAGATAGCTGGTAGATGCCAGGGAGATAGATGATAGATTGATAGATAGATGATAAGTAGATAGATAGGGATCCACACAACTCTGATATGAGATTTCTAAAATAAAGATAGGACATGTGGAGAAATGATATTTTTCTCCCATCCAGAGAGAAATCGAGGTGTGCGCCTGAGATGGATAAGCTGAAAGGAAGGCAGAGAACTCCTTCAAGAACTTCCACAGAGAGAAGTCATGCCAAGGTTCTCAATGCGGAAGGGACAGAGAGGGTGCCAGAAGTGGACGGCCAGCAAGCCCTAAACACTGCTTACGGGGGGCGGGGACTGAGCCCCACGGCACTGAGAGGGCAGCGCTGAGGGCAACAGCAGAATGGAGACCCTAGTGTCAATGTCAATGCAGAGATGCGGGAAACTCCTCCCCTTGGAAGCGCTGAGCCCTGCGCTGTGCCAGGGGAGTGGGGTGTTGCCCTAGCTAACTTGGGGCCAAGTATCCTCAGCCTGTTTTGTTTTTCTTCATAACTAAAATGCACTTTTGCTCTGACGAATAAATTTGCAGTTTGGCAAAGACAATCAAAGACCTTTAAACTATTCTGGGTATACAAGTAGTTAGTGGCAAACTTTTGTTAGATTTTGAAGAATTCTTATGATGTGTTAAGTATGAGATTATACAGTGAGGAGGTAGAGCAGGTGTGTCACACATAAAAAGGGCTGGGGACTGGGAGATATTGATGAGGTATATCTCCATGATATATAAGCATATAGGAGTCACTAAATGTTCAGGATACATTCAACAGACACGAGTACTTAAACTTCATGAGATTTTAGTTCAGCCACATGCTGATGACACCCATTCTGGCCCTATATATCCTCTGCTCAGGACACACAAATAAGTCTCATAGCTGTTTACTGAGCTGTGAATGCACCAAGCTTCAGTGCACCAAGTGTGTTATTGGCCCCTGGCACAGTCCACGTGCGGACTCCATCGTGTAAACATAAACTCTGTCTTTATATCAGCAGCATAAGCGGGAAGGCCAACAGGGCAGGCAGAGTGTTGGGGCATGTGAGTGTGGTTGTGTGCACCAGGGTTTAGGTAGTGAGAACCTCCCAACTGATACGCACTTATGCTGTGTCTTGACGTCTGTCGTCTCCTTTCCCTTGCTTCTTCCTCTGTGTTTTAAATTAATTCAATAGCTGTGTAATTCAAGCATTCTGATTTGGTCTGTGAGCTTTGCTGCTTAATGCTCACCGGGCTTGCTTCCCTAGTAGTGTGCCTGGAGGTTGCCATTGCATCAAGACAGTTCCTCACCCAATAGGATCACTAATCATCGCCCATATGGTATGTTTATTTGTTTGGTTTCAAGGCCTAGGAAAGTTCATGGAAAATAGAAGGTACTCCTGAAGTATGTGAAGAATGAAAGAATTAAACTTTTAAGGTCCTCTTAACTTAGGATCTCCCCCTGGTGTGATACTGGGCATATGTGCATAACATATGGTTAAACCTGTAACAGAACTTCAAGCACCTACAAGCCAGAGACTCTCATATTCATTTTTATATTCTCCTAAGTATGAGAAACAGCTTCTGTGTTATAGAATTAAACTCTGTGGTTATAATAGTAAAAGAAAAAGGTTATATAGCACCTACTATATAAGGCTCAATTCTAAGTGCACTGCATGTATTGAATACTTTAATCATGACACCTGCCCTGCAATGGAAACACTATGATTAGCTCCTCTGTATAGACCAGGAAACTTAGGCTCTGAAAGATTATATAGTTTTCCAAGGTCATGAGAAAGAGGATTTAAATGTCAAAGTCCTGCTTGTCATTTTTCATGGAGGATGACAGAGATTTAAGTATTCACCTGAGGTCATGTGGTTTGAAAATGGTAGAATTGACACTAGAAGATAAACACCCTGACGTCCATTCAGACATCCACCCAAACTCCTCCAGTACCAAGTGCATTCTATAGACTCATTCAGTGTGGGGGAAAAATTATAACGTAATATGAATAAAATATTATAACAAAGTACTGTAGTTTTATATAAAATATTAGAAAGAAAATATTGTAAAGAATAAAGTATTAAAATAACTAAATAATTATTGTAAGATAATTATTCATGAACATTTAGAAATTTTTTTCTAACTAGGATATTCTTATTTTAAAGAAGATCTTCTTATAAATGGCCTTATATTTTTAATTTTGATGTCCACATAGTCATTACAAAGACTCTTGAGGAAGAGAAGAAGGCATATTTCTGTGGGAGTGAATTCAGAGGAATTCAGAATTCAGAGGTGAAAGAATTATGATGAGACTTACAAAATATTTTGAATAAGTCATATTGAAATGAAGCGGGTATTTTTTTTCTAAATTAAATCAATTATTGCAAGGATTAGCAGATGATATCATAAAGAGATGCTATTTAATTTGGGTCAAATTGGATACTTTTTGAGGATTAACTGCCATTTCTTTGCAGTCAAAAATTAAAATTGAATTAAGCAGAACAAAGTCTCCAGCCAAGTACACCAGACTCATTAACAATGGCAAATATTGATTGAATAGTCTCTCCTGTATCAGCATATTAATAAGTACGTTCACTCTGACTTCTGCCAGTTCTACTCCATGTGACAACTTGCCCTGTAAATCTGAATACAGAGTAATATTTTCCACTGAAATTAAAAAAGAGCAAAAAATCCCATACCTATCATAATTCAGAAAAAGTTTAGGTTGTGACAAATATTATTCTTGTGGGTGGGGACACTAGACAGAATAATTAAAAACTGGTAATTTGTAGGTTTACTGGACTTCATCTGGCAAGTAATGAATGGGGTTTTGTAGAAATGGGGAGGAAGGTGTATGGAAAGTGGAAATGGAAAAGAAAGAAACTAATATTTATTTTACAATTACCCATCCCCTGGCACAGTAAGTAGTTATTATTATCTTCATGTGAAGAGAAGAAAATGTGGTTTTTCAGAGTTGGGCAAATTGCCAATGTCATTTGGACATTAGAGCTGGACTTGAAGTCCAGATATTTCTGCGTCCCAAGCCTCTGACCGGCTCAGTCATTGGAATGGCGTAAACTGTTCTCCTGCCTCATCCAAATGTATACTTAATGAAGAAGAAAGCAAACTTTATTTCATGTTACAGTGATTTTTTTCTTACAAATCCATAGAGTAAATATTAGCACATTGGGCAAATTAGACAAAACATATTCCTCACATCTTTCCCAAAATTCCTGTAGCCAAAATTTGGTTGTCTCAAATACCTTGTTTTAACCTACATTATTTACATACTATATACATTTGCTTTAGCATGCTCGCCCAAGTTTAATTTTTTTACTACAAAATTTCACGAAGACAAATTCATCAAGTATAAATTACCTGTCATGATTTCATGACTCCCATTATCCTTTCATCTAAGAACCTCACTGAATTTTGCATGATGCAAAATCCAAACTCGACTGAGAATATGCATTAAGTATCCCTCGATATTTTACTTTCCCAGACAGAATTGTGAACTGTGCCTGTACAAAATCAGTTTTAACTAAAAACAAGTTTTGGTAATTAATAGTTTTTGAAAGTGTTTCAATTAAAAAAAAATTTACTAAAGCATCTTTAGATATCATTGATTTTATACAATTAATTTCTAAGAAAGAATTTGTCTGGTCTAATGTTCAAGAAGGGACAGTCATGATAAGAGAGGAAAATGGGGACATCCCATGTACCAATTTTCTTTACTGTAAAGTCTTGTGCATTTGACTTTCTAAATAACCTTTTAGTTTTATAATAGCTTTAGATTTATGAAGCAGTTGGACAGGGTAGTACGGAGTGCTCCGTGTATACATCGCACGCAGATTCCCTTGTTACTGACATCCCATATTGCTGTGGCCCATGTGTCACTACTCGTGACTGATACTGGTACATCATGATTGACTGACATTCATACTTTATTTTTATGTCCTTAATTTTTACATAATGTCTTTTTTCTGTTCTACGATTCCATCCAGGATACCAGGCTTAGGTTCCTCTACAAAATAGCAGTTACTTGCACTTGTCTTGTTTTTGATGACCTTGACAACTTTGAGGAGCATTTTGCAGACTCTTCCTTAGCTTGGGTCTGCTTAACGTTTCTCTCGCAGTTAAACTGCAGGTGTGGGTTTGGGGGAGCAAGACAACAAAGGTAAGTGACATTTTCCACACATCTTATCAAAAGCACATGCTACCAAGATGACGTCTCACTGGCTCCAGGGAGTGTTTGCCGGGTTTCCCCACTGGGAAGGCACTCTCCCCGCCCTGCTTGTTCTCACGGAGGCAAGTCGCTAAGCACAGCCCTCACTGAAGAGGACTTGATGGTCCATTCCTTGAGTGGCCAGGATTTACATAGATTATTTGTACAAAAATAAGTACCTAGTTTTCTCAAGCCTAACTTGACCTGTATCTCCAGAGTTTGTAAAGTTGAAAGAAATGAAACTTTAGGCACAGTGTACATAAAATTGGAAGCTTCATATAGATATTATTCTCTTACATTTTATGGGTAAGGACAGTAAGATTAGACAAATTAGTTAAGGATAAAGTCACAAAGCATTTAAGAAACAAAGAGGTAATTTTAACCTAGTTTCATTTAAATCTGTAATTTTCCCATCACTTTCTAAAGAAGAAACAGAGAGAAAGTTTGGTGTTTCTTTTAAGTAAGTTGCTTGACTTGGTTTGTGTCCAAATTTGCTAATTCCCTGGCACTCGCTTGCTCCTCCAGATGGCTCTGGGGTGCTGTGAGACACCCAGAGCCCACACGGTCCCCTCACGGTGCACACAGGTGCACCAGGGCGTGGCAGGCGGCACAGGCCCAGCTGCTGCATTCAGTAAGCAAGGGCCACACAGCCCTTTCCACAGCCAGGCAGTGCCCTGTGGCCTCAGGGGACTTTCTTCCCATAGCAAACTTGCCAGTTGCAGAGGCGCATCCCAAGGAACAAAAATGAGGTACCACCCTTGGAAACATTAGGCGTTTTTCCCACCGTACCTTCCTGGCAGTAGAAGCAGATGGCTTGCCATTTGGATTTTGATGTACCTCACTCAACAAGGCACCGATGGCAGGCAGGAAAGGAGGGATCATTTAGGCAATAAGGATAAGAAAGAAGTGTGCTCTGTAAACTTAAAAAGCCCAATAATGTTGATTCTCCATGAGTTTTTTAAAGAAAAATACAAAATAAGATAAAATGAAGAACAATGTTATTGTGCACTACATAGTGTTTTTAAATTAATACAGATGGTATTTGGTGGCAAGTCATTCTGTATTCAGAATTCGAAAAGGTTCTTTATAACTAATGGGGACATGGTGCTTTATATGTTTTCATCTATATTACCATTTTAAGAAAGTAATTAAAAATGTAAATAGTAATTAATTATAGATAATAAATCACAAACTGGTGACTTTCTTTACATCATAGCTTTATATTATTATGAAACTAGCTTTGTTACATTTTTAAAGGCTTTATTTTTGGGGGACAATTTTACGTCCACAACAAAATTAGAAGGAAGGTACAAAGGTACCCCATATACCTCCTACTCCACACATGCATAGCTCCCCCCCTAATAACATTGCTCGCCAGTGTGATCCATTTGTTAAAACTGATGAACCTACAGTGACACATCCTAATCACCCAAAGTTCATACTTTACGTTAGGATCCACTTTGGGTATTATGCATTTGTGGGTTGAGACAAAGGTATAATGACGTGTGTTCACCATCGCGGTGTATATTTTCACTGCCCTGAAATCCTCTGTTCTGCACTTACTTATTCCTCCCTTCACCCCAACACTGGTAATCACCGACCTTTTTACTGTCTCCATAGTTTTGCCATTTCCAGAATGTCATATGATTGGAATCATATTGTATGTAGCCATTTAAGGTTGGCTTTTTTCACTTAGTAAAATGCATTTAAGTTTCCTCCATGTATTTTCATAGATGGATAGCTCATTTCTTTTCAGTGCTAAATAATATTTCATTGCCTGGATGTACAACAGTTTGTTTATTTACCTGCTAAAGGACATCCAGTTGCTTCAACATTTGTCAATTACTGATAAAGTTGCTGTAAGCATCTGTGTGCAGATTTTATGTGGACATAAGTTTTTTATGTTCTTCAGATAAATAACAAGGAGTGCAATTGCTGGACTCCTGTTAAGAGTAAGATTAATTTTATAAGAAAACACCCAACTGTCTTATGAATTGTCTGTACCATTTGCATTACCCCCAGAAATGAAGGAGAGTTCCTGTTGCTCTACATCCTCAACAGCATTTGACCTCGTCAGTGTTACGGATTTTGATGATTTTAATAAAATTTATACTGGTACCTCATTGTTTTAATTTACATTTTCCTGATGACAGATGATATGGAACATCTTTTCATCTGTGTGTTTTCCATTTGTATATCTTCTTTCAAAAGCTGTCTGTTAAGGCCTTCCATCTAGTTTTTAATTGGGTTATTTTCTTATGGTTGAGTTTTAAGAGTTCTTTGCATATTTTGAATAACAGTCCTTTATCAGATGCGCTTTTTGTTAATATTTTCTACCAGTCTGTGGCTTGCCTTCTTATTTTCTTAACACTGCCTTTTGCAGGGCAGAAATTTTTAATTTTAATGAAATATAGGTTGTTAATTAATTCTTCCAGGGGTTGTGGCTTTGGTGTTGTACTTATCACCATATCTAAGGTCATCCAGGTTTTCTCCTATATTATCTTCCAGGAGTTTAATAGCTTTACATTTTACATTTAAGTCTATACTCCATTTTAAGTTCATTTTTGTGAAGTCTGTTATGAGGTCTACATCACTCTTTGTTTCTTTCTTTCTCTATTCATTTATTTATTTAGCATGTGAATGTCCAGTTGTTCTAGCACTATTTGCTAAAATGATTTTTTTTTGCTCCATTTTATTGCCTTTGCTCCTTTGTCAAAAATCAGTTGAAGGTATTTGTATGGACCTATTTCTGGGCTCTATATTCTGTAAGTGTTGTGTCAGGTAGTGTCAGTCCTCCTACTTTGTTCTTCTTCAATATTTCATTGGCTATTCTGGGTCGTTTGTCTCTCTATATAAACTTTAGAATCAGTTTGTTGGCATTCACAAATAACTTACTGGAGTATTGATTGGTATTGCATCAAATCTATAGATCAAGTGGGGAAGAGCTAACATCTTGACAATATTGAATCTTACAATCCATGAAGGTAGAATATCTATTTATTTAGTTCTTTGATTTCTTTCAAAGTGTATTGCAATTTTCCTCATACAGATCTTGTAAATATGTTGTTATATTTCTACCTATTTCACTTTTGGGGGTGCTAATGTAAATGGTATTATGTTTTAAAGTTAAAATTCTACTTGTTCATTGCTGATATATAGGAAAGAGATTGACTGCTGTGTATGAGCTTTCTGTCCTGTATCCTGCCACCTTGCTATAATCACTTATTAGTTTCTGAAGTTTTTCTTGTTTTTTCAGATTTTCTACATAGATTATCATCTATGCACAAAGACAGTTTTATTTTTTCCTTCCCAATCTATATACATTTTATGTCCTTTTCTTGTCTTATTGCATTAGCCAGTACTTCCAGTATGATGTTGACAAGGAGTGGTAAGAAGGGACATCCTTGACTTGTTCCTGAATTTAGTGGGAAAGTTTTCTCATAATTATATATGATGTTAACTATAGAGTTTTTTAAATAGATATTCTTTATCAAATTGAGGAAGTTACCCTCTATTTCTAGTTTCAAAGTTTTTTTATTATAAATGGGTGTCAGATTTTGTCAAATTTTCTTTCCCCCTCTGTTTGTATATCATGTGATTTTTTGATTTTTTTTTTCTTTAACCTGTTGATGTGATGGATTACATTAATTTATTTTCAAAGGTTAAACCAGTTTTGTATACCTGGAATAAATCCCACTTGGTTGGGGTATATAATTCCTTTCATACACTGTTGGATTCAACTTGATAATATTTTTGTTAAGTATTCTTGCATCTATATTCAGGAGAAGCATTAATCTGTAGTTTTCTTTTCTCAAATGTCTTTGGTTTTGGTATTAGGGTAATGCTGGCCTTGTGGAATGAGTTAGCAGGTATTCCCTATGATTCTATCTTTTGAAAGAGATTGTAGAGGATTCATACAACTTTTTACTTAAGTGTTTGGTAAAATTCACTAGTGTTCACCATGAGAGCCTGGTGCTTTCTATTTTGAAAGGTTAGTAATTATTGATTCAATTTATTTAATAGATATATGCCTATTCAGGTTATCTATTTCTTCTTGCTTGTTTTGGCAGATTGTGTCTTTCAAGGAATAGATCCATTTTATCTAAGTGATCAAACTTGTGGGCATAGCATTGTTCATAGTATCCATTTATTATCATTTTAATGTATGTAGACCTGTAATGATGTCCTCTATTTCATTTTTATTATTAGTAACTTGTATCTTCTCTCCTTTTCCTTAGCCTGACTAGAGGCTTGTCAGTTTGACAGATCTTTTCAAAGAATTAGCTTTTGGTTTCATTGATTTTCTCTACTGATTTGCTGTTTTCAATTTCATTGATTTCTTCTCTAATTCTTATTCTTTCTTTTTTTCTTCTTACTATGGATTCAATTTGCTATTCTTTTTTAGGTTCCTAAAGTGGAAATTTAGATTACTGATATTAAATCTTCCTACTTTTCTAATCTATGCATTTCATGCTATAAATTTACTTCTAAGAATTGAATTTTTCTTGATGCCACAAATTTTGATGTTTTATTTTTGTTTTCACTTAGTTCAAAAATATTTTTAAGTGTCCTTTGAGATTTCTTCTTTGACCCATGTGTTATTTAGAAGTGTTTCTTTTACTCTTTATACATTTTTGGATTTTCCAATTATCTTTCTGTTATTGATTTCTAGTTTAATTTTAATTGCATCATAGTCTGGGAGCAGACATTGCATGATTTTTATTGTTTTAAATTTGTTAAAGTGTGTTATGTGGTCCAGAATGTGGTCTATCTTGATGAATGTTCAACCTAAGTTGGATGTTACATAGATGGTTAGAAATATGTCTTTTTCTGCCCTGCACAGCCCTGCACAGCATAAGACAGTGAGTGTCTTATGCATAGCAAACAATTAAAAATTTGTTTTCCCAAGTTCTCTGTAAAATCATGAGGACTTTCCTCATTCCACATACACCTAGGCAGTGCAGAGGATAAAGAAGATTGCATTAAAATTGGGCAGGTTCAGTGTTTTCCTGGACTGCTCTGCTCTTTATCAATTATGTTACTTTGGGAATTTACTTAACTTTTTTATCTAATTTTACTTATCTGTAAATGAGACTACATGTATCCCCTTGGAAGAATTGATTTAAAAATTAGACATGTATATACATATCTGTCAAAATTCCTGACATATAATGGATGAAGAACAAAAAGAATACTTACTATTATCATGCTTTAGCATGCAACATTTCCCATATTATAGTCATTTCTGTATTGTATGACAGCACAATTTTTCATATTAACCAATCAATTTCATTATAATTTTTATCTAAAAATTTCATACAAATTTTAACTTAAATATATTCTTTTACACAATTTTGCATCCCTAGCATAAAAAACAGCATCACTTTATTTGCTAGTTTTATTTTTCTATACAGGTGGTCCTCGGGTTACAGACAAAATATGGTCTTGAGAAGGTTGTCAGGTCAGATACATACATAACTTGGATCCCTAATGATCAGTGCACATACGGTAGTAATAATAATGACAACAATAGTATAATGGCTCATATGCATTAATAATAACAGCATAATACTGTAATAGTAATAATAATACCCTTATACTGTAATAATAAGGTTCAGAAACTATTGTGCTTTCTTAATTTAAACAAAGAGAACATAAAAACAAACTCATACAAAATGTTTAGATGGGAAATAGGAGAAATTTCAAAAAGAACATTAAAAATTAACACCTAATGTTGCATCAATGCCAGGCTAATAGAAATGTTACACTTACTTTGATCTTCTAACCAAATCAATAATAACAATAATTACTCCACTATGCTGCTTAGTAATATTAATAATTAATGCTTTCATTGGAGCACTGCCTTTCACATGTTCCATTATTTCCACTTTTTCCTTTAAAAATGTTTTGATAGTTGAGAGACTGAAGCCTAATGTTTTCCCAATGAATAGTGAGGGCTGACCTTTCTCCAAACATTTCATTATTTCTTCTTTCATTTCCATTGTAATTACCTTTCTCTTCACTGCTGGCTTAGCCAGATTTGCAGTGAACTTTCACTCTGGAGGCATGGTCATAAGGATAAACACATACTCACACAACTAAAGAAAAAAGTTAAGACAAAAGTGATGCTGTGCATAAGTGACCATGTAAACAATGAGACTAGCTACTAGCATAAAGATGCTCACCGAGGAAGCACTTAAGCCATGCGGGTTTGTTTACATGAGTGAAAGAAACTAGTTCCCAAATTATTTATTTAATTATTTAATTATAAATTATATTTACGGGGAGCCTTGGGAGCCCATTTGTAAGTACAAAACTCTATAATTTGCATCATCCATAACCCGAGGACTGCCTGTATACTCATTAATTGTAAAAATTATGAGTAACTGAATACATTAGTGGCTGTTAGACTATAAACAGATGGACAAATAAAACTTTATCTTTGGAACTTCTGGGAAAAAACCTGCTCTAAGGACCTCAGGCTTTACCCTTTTTCTATATAAGATCATCACATGGCTTCAGGTTATGGCAGAATTGGGCTAAAAGCTTCACTTGTTTCATTTATTAATACATGCAACACAGGTAATTCCACAAACTTTGGCATGTTGCAGAGTAGGATGAACATAATCTTTGCAACAACAAAAAAATCTCGGTCTGAATTTCTTATTGATTTCCTTGCGTCCATGTGAACTTGGGTAAATTACTTACTTGGTAATTTAGACTTAGACTCAGAGTCCAAAGGAAGAACAAAAAGAGAAAATGAATCATTAAATAATAAAAAATAAAAATTCAACAAGAAATATAAGAATAGTATATTACTTATTTCATCAATGAAGAATAATTGCATCAATGAATAATATAAATGGCTATAATTTATTCAAAAATTATGGGAAAAGGGTTTTGGAAAATGGAAGTGGGGAAGTAGGAGAGTTTATATGAAGAAAACAGAATCCTTAGCTATCATAATAAAGATTTAATAGATGCATCTAGAATTTATAAAACATGGAATACAGTATAAGCACATTGTTTAGAAATACGATTGAAAATAATAGATAAAATGGCAAAACAATTAGTAGTGGTTCCTTCTAAGGAATGAAACTGAAGGTTAGGATAAGGATGAACATGAGAAAATTAATTTCAGCATAAACTTTTTAATAATAGTGCATTTTTAAACTATGTATTTGTATAGCATTGTGTATATCTATATATGTGTAATATATGTACATATATAAACATTGCAGGTACTTATATAGCATAGTTTATTCTGACATATATATATACACACATATATAAAATGGGCTTTGGAAGTAACATTTTATTGTGTTCAGCTTACTATACATGATGATCTTTCTCATTCCCATCTTGCCCTTTATCCTTAAACCTCTTAGGGCTTGTACCACTGCTGTTTGTTTGCCACTTTGTACATAGTGCTTGATCTTCAGTACGAGCTCAAGAAAGGATAGACAGATGGACAAATCTCTAAAAGGATATGGTCATTGAAGTCCTTTTCAGTTGTGAAATTATTTGACTATGATCGCAATATTATGAAATTATAAGCTAATCTTTGGTGAGCAATAAAATATGAGTCACTCTGGAGCAAAGCAGTCCTCCAGCAGAAGATTACTTGGGAAAAGATCATATTGAACTGTCATGGTGGCACAAACTAAGCTAGTTACCAACATTTGTTCCTGACTTCTGTTATATCTGTGTTGTGTTATGGGGAGGCGGTAATCCAGCCACGATATTGTGTAGCCTTCTTATACCATAAGGTATGGCTGTGTGACTCGATGCTAGCAATGGCGTGGAAATGAAATGTCCCACTTCTAGGAACAATTAAACTTCCCCTTTGGCTTCTCCATGCTTCAACCTGGAACAACTACTCTGGAGTCCATATATAATTATGAAGCTAGCAAATATTCTAAACTAATAGTATGCACACAGCAAAATTACATCAATAACAAAAGTGAAAGCAAGAAATTATTAGATGAACAAAAACCTGTTTTCTGAGTTTCCTTTTTTGAAACATTTAATATAGGAAGTTCCTTTAGTAAAGATCTTTTGCTGGTAAACTATTTTCGGCTGTGTGTGTGTGTGTGTGTGTGTGTGTAGAAAAGTCTTTCTTTAATTTACATTCTTAAATATTCATTTAGTTGGTCAATCAGTTTTGATTTGATAATTATTTTTCTCAGTACACTTAAGGAATTTATTATTATTTTTGTGTGTTGTGGCTTCTATTTTTGCTGGTGGGAAGGATGTTGTCAATCTAGATTCTGTTTCCTAGTAGATAATTTGTGTTTTCATTTGATGGATGTAAAATTGTACCATTTCTCTTTGTTTTTTCACCACGGTGTAGTTAGATGTGGATTTTTAAAATTTATTCTGCATAATTTTTGGTGATTTCTAAATCTACAATTTAATTTATTTCTTCTTTAATTCTGTAACATTTCCAGAATGTTCTTTTAATATTCATTATTTTCTTTTAATTTTTATCTCCTCCGTTTTCTAATACGTCTTTCTCTGAATTAGTCTTATGCCAAATTTTCTTATTTTAGCTATAATAACTTTGGGTTTCTTCTTTGTATTCTTTTCTTTGTTTTTCTGTCTTACAACCTATGTTATTTCTTTAGGAATAGCTTCTTTCACAAAAAAGTTACTTTAAATTTGTCTAACTTGCTGTTTCATCTGTCCAATCAGTATAGTTTTAATTTTTAATATTTGACTTCTTGTGTTAGGCTAGTATCTTATTTCTGGCTTATATTTTCAATATTTTCTTTTACTCTTCTAAACATTTTGAACATATTGTGAAATATTTATATTTCTTTGAGCTGTTCTTATCCAGATGTTTATTAATAGTGGTTTTTTTTCTTTTGCATTTCTCAGTTTTTGAGCATGTACTCATTTTCAAACAGCAGAACTTGTGGGAATAATATGTAAGAATACACACTAGCAAAGATTATCTGTACTTGTTTTGTAGGAGTTAGTGTAGTAAAAATCTCTGGGAATTTTTAATTAATTTCTTGAGTAGAAGTTAGATTAAATTCAAATTTCAGGCCCATATGGAGTCAGGCCAATATTTGTGAATCCTAGGAGGGCATGTTGTCTCACCCAGAGCATAGCTGGCAACCCAGCCTTTTTTCTTCTAGTCTTATCTTTACTGAGGGGCATAGACTTTTGAGGGCCCTGGCTTTATCCTATTTCTCTTCTATTCTTTCTCACCCTCTTTTTTAGCCCTTAATATATTTTTACATTTCTAAATAATATGCACATACTATATTAAGGCACAATATATATTTAAGTAATAAAGTGAGAGGACATGAATCCATTCAAACCTATGAGATTAGCAAATACCTTGAGAGCAGCCATGCAAGTGGTGTGAACATGTCAGTGTGATTTCCTAGTCTTTCTTCATGTTGGGTTGTCTGAGGATTTATCTTAATATTTTATGGAGGCAATCATACTTATAGAAATATGCCTGCTAAATCATATCTGTATTTTCTATCAGTGATTTTTTTTTTTAAATCAAGAGGCATTTTTCAAGGTAAATTCTACAGCCCCAGACATGAAAGTTCCTTAGCACGTTTTCCTTTTACTGACTAGAAGAGGAGAAAGATACACTGGTAACGCAGGCATGTGTGAAACTGTCTACAGAAGGGAATTTTTGAGTAGGTGAGAGCTGATGGAATCCAGTGCACAAGCTGAAGTTTTGGTTTCAGATAGGTCGGCACAAAGAGGGTGCATCCATTGTAACGTGAGGAAGGGTGTGTGTGTGTTTAGATAGCTTGATACAATTTGTGGGGAAAAATTAACACATGCTTACCTGATGGTTTCTATTTTTCTAGTGAACTAATAGTGAAGCATCAGCTGAGACTATTCAAAGAAAGTTGTATTTAAGTGCAATAAAGAAACAGGAGTGTATAAAACAGTCACCTTAGGCAATTACAAATGGAAACAATTAGGAAAATATCCAGACTTCATCAGGAAGTACTGAAAGTACACTTAAAATTTGTTGTAATAAACTTAAAGTTATTCTAGTCAAATATGGATATATAGATAGAAAGAATATATTTTATATAGTACATAGTATATGTGTGTGTGTGTATATATGGTAATCCCATTCAACAATTCACAAGAATGGAAAAACAAGCACCACATTTACTTACCATTAAATTGCCACTAATTGATCAACACACACATGCAGAAATGGAAGTAACATTCATCTGGTGTCGGGCAAGTGGGAGCAGGGAGGAGGGGCTGGGTAAATCCACACTTAATGGATGCACCACGTTCTGGATGACAGTCACACTTGTAGCTCTGACTTGGACAGTGCAAAGGCAATATATGTAACCAAAGTGTTTGTACCCCCATAATATTCTGAAATAAAAATAAAAAATAAATAAAGATAAAAAAGAGAAAGCTCAAAAAAAAAAAAAGAACAATTCAACTAAGCTTATGTAAGTCTTGATTAGTGAATTGTTACCTTAATGGGCTTGATTTTTGTCAGGTATATGTAACAAATGGAGAAAGATTCATTCAAAGGAATTGAGAGTCTATGAAAAGAAACACTAGTTGTGTCAAACCATTGAATCCAAGTTAGGTTAGAAGACAAATGGTAACACACAGTGAAACCAAGGGATTAATTTGATCAGGTCTGCCTGCACTGCTTGTTCTTGGTCACTTGCTTTTTGTTTTGTTTTGTTTTCCTTTTTTCACAAAGCTGAAGGTGTCAGCAGCCGAAGGCTATACCATTGAACACTGAAACTTAACCTTCACTGGTTACTTTATAGATAACATTTATGAGTCACCATGGTAATGGCATCTTAAGTTGTTTCTCAAGAACTTGGGCCATTTCCTGTCCAGTTCAAACCATAGAAGACCACTCACTCTTCAGCTTGGCCTGTATAAGTGCCACAGAGATGGCTTTTTGACATCGGAGAACCAAAACCTCCAACCTCAAATCATGATAACACTGACATTTTCTATACATAAGTTCTATGACATGGGACAAACCTCCACTACCCTGCATGAACAAATGTGTTACATTATTTTTCCCTACTGCTAATTACCTTTCCCCATGCCTTAGACCACCCTACTTCCCTAACCCATAAATATCCCTATGCCTTATCTTCAGGGAGACAGATTTAAGACCTGTTCTCCTGCCTCCTCGCTCAGTGGCCTTGCAATTAAAAGTTTTCCCTTTTGCAAAACCTATGTCACAGTGATTAACTTTACTCAGTGTGGGCAGAAAAGACCCAGACCTGGCTGGTAACAAAAGGAGATGGTAGCAGGGAAAAAGTGGTTGAATCACTCAGCCACATGCCCTACATGGCTGAGAATATGCTTCAATTGAGATAAAATAATAGGTGAGATTTAAAGATGAGGTATGGTATTCAGAGAACAAGATAATGGAAATCTAAGTGTCAGAGCCAGAAAAGGAGATTTGAAGAGGTTGAAGACCTGAGAAGTCAAAGTACTAGGTGGAATTGCATGGTGTTAGTGTCATAAAAATGATGTTTCTGTTAAGTACAGAAAAGCGTACAGAAAGTGAGATGATGAAATCTTTTGTGAATAAAAGAAAGTAACTGGAATATCTGTAGAACACTCAATATGGAGTAATATACATCCATCGAAGGTGGTCTGATGGCATGTCAGAGGAATCAGCCTTTGAAATAATTGAAGGGAAACTTCTAGAAGAAGAAATGAAGGATTAAGATTATTCATTATGGCAACAAAAGATACTGTATCTAAAGATGTGCATTTCCCATGGTGGACTATCAGTAAAGGTCACATTCAGATCTTAATTTCACAATTTTCAAAGTCACTCCTTACACATATTTCTCAAATATTTCATCTTTATTGTTTGGCTAATTTTGAATACCCAATGTATATTTCTTCCTAAACAGAATTAGGTTTTGTTTCTTAACAGTTAACTTTTTTTATTTCAAAGTATTAAGAGGGTACAAGTATTTTTGTTACATAGATGAACTGTATGATGCTGAAATCAGGGCCATGAGTGTGCCTATTACCAGAATAGTGTTCATTCTACGTGACAGGTAAGTTTTATTCCCTTACCCTCCTCCGACCCTCCCTCCTTCTTGGTTTCCAACTTCCTTTATACCTCTTTGTGTTCATGTGTGTCCACTGTTTAGTTCCTATTTATTAGTGATAACATGTGGTGTTTGTTTAAATAGGCTCGTATTTTTGGCTTTTAATAGGGACAAACATGACGATATGGCCAGTTCATCTAAATGATCTTCATGGATTTTGTGGGCTTTCAGCATCTGTTCCACACCTCAGTAGAGCATGTTAAGTATCTTTTAAATGCTCAGAATCTCTGGGATATCAGCCTGGGCAGGATTAATCTTTAGAGACTCACCAGATTTCTGTTACCAGCTGTATCTAATGCTGGAGCTGCTACCCTTAGATGGATGTAAAGTTTTTATGCCTTTTCCCCAACCTACTCCCAGTTGAGAAGGCTGTAACCTATTTCTGGATATTTTTATTGATAGTTTTGGAAAGAAATCAGTGCTTGGGGGCAAAAAACTGAGATCACAGGTAAAAAGAAAATCTCAGGTATCACAGGGAACAAATCATGCAGGGTGCATCAAAAATTTAGGATTGGGCTTTAAGTTTGAACTGTTGGAGTCATTAAAGAGTTAAGAAATGATAATAATGCTGATGTAATTAGGATTGAAAACAAATCTGGTCGGAGGTAAAATGTAAATGTTTTTTAAAATATTTCTGCCTAGAAATTCAGATCACAAAAGCAATAAAAATACCTGAGCAAAACCAATATATGACTATATCAACAGTTTCCAGCTTCCCTGAGCAATGAAGGTTGCATCCCAATGAAATCACATTGCTGTTACAGAAAGAAAATTCCAGTCTCTCACACCTGTTGTTCCTTCTACACTCTTTTAACAAGCCTAAAACAAGACAAGACATGAATTTTATTATCTTGTATTGGGATAATGTTCCAGATGTGATGAACTCCCATTTTATTTAGGAAGTCATTGCCAAAAAGCTCCCTGCATAGAATAAAATTCAAAAGATGTCTTACATAAATCAAGAATATGTATATAGAGATGATAAACTTGTCCAAAGTCAGAATGAACAAAATGTTCTGCAATAAACTTCCATAGTGTGAGGAAAGGAGGTCCAAAGGGTAACCAAAATGTTGCCAGGAGAGATCTCCCGAAAGACAGTGAGTTTATCTATTGGAGAGGATATTAAACACTTTAGACATGTGGACACTGCCAAAAAAGGTAAGTTCCTTTAATGTTTTTTGTTGTGGCTCCTTCTTGGGGAGAAGAAGTGAACACAGAAGACAAACAACAGACGACAGACACACAAAGACAGTACAAGACTGCAGCATCTCCTGCTTGCAGCATCTTTATTTTTAACACTGTTCTTTTGGCATCTGTC
>CAUYMX010005461.1:0-30355 GCA_963573855.1 Lepilemur septentrionalis | reverse complement strand
TCAGTCAATACCAATTTGATGGTGAGTACAAGTGGAACCCATTCTTCGGGTCCTGTGTCACCTCACTTCGAATAATGGGCTCAAGCTTAATCCAGGATAATATAAGTGGTGCTAGCTCACTGTCATTTCTTAAAATTGAGTAATATTCCATTGTGAACATATACCAGATTTTAAAAATCCACTCATGAATTGACGGGCACTTGTGTTGTTTCCACAACCTAGCAATAGTGAATTGTGCTGGCATAAACATTCGGGTGCAGATGTCTTTATCATAGAATGTCTTATGCTCTTTTGGGTAGATGCCTAATAATGCTATTGCTGGATCGAATGGTAATTCTAATTTTAGCTCTTTGAGGAATCTCCAAATTCTTTTCCACAAAGGTTGTACCAATTTGCAGTCCCACCAGCAGTGTAAGAGAGTCCTTATCTCTCCACATCCTCGCCAGCATTTGTTGTTGTTCTTGTTTCTGTTCTTTAGTCCTCATTTTTTTCTCTTAGTAACACTACACAATAAACTTTCTAATCATTCACTACCTTGTATTTTTCACTCTTTTTGGGGTTTAAATGTTTTTTCCCACTTAGGTTGTAAACTCCTCCAAGACAAGGAGAAAATCATTCCCCTCCTTAGAGCTCATCAAAGTATTATGCTTATCATAGATACCCAATAAATCTTGATTATCAGCTTGAATATCAAAGATTCATCAGAATTAATTGTTTCTTAAGCTAAAATATAACTGTCCTATAACTCAGGAGGATAATGTAAAGTTACAAAATAAAGTGTTAAAAGCAGATGAACTCTGTGACTAGAGGTTTTTAAAGCTACCCTTTAGCAGATGTTCATGTATTAAAATAAGAAATGCTAAGCAGGAAAATAACTTTCAAAGATCATGGCCAGGTGTTGTGGTAAACCCCTGAGGGTTGACAATAAACAGTAAAAAAAACAAAAAACAAAAAAAAAAAAACAGCAGCAGCAAAACTAATAAGAAAGGCAAAATACATTTCTATAGAATACATCCATTTGCAGATTAACACATTAAATTCCTCAGAATAGCACCCTTAATGATCACTTTATATGGAAAAGCAGGTGTGAGATGTGTCACATTTGCATGTCCACATGATTTTATATAATTTATATCTGTCTACATAGACTGGGCAATTTATTTAATTGGTTTAAAATTTATGATTTTATTATTGTCACCTCAGAGATATTTAAAAAGTTATTATATTTCATTTACCAAGACTATTTACCATCACTCATACATTTTTCCTGTCAGTCACTAAATATCTTGACTATTCTTTTCTGTGAACAGTCTTTACTATCATTTTTCCCATAGTCTTAATCACGGCCAAGAGTTCTCCCCCATCAAGTTGAACCACTGCCTTGTCCTCTCAGCTCCTATTATACAATTTCTGCTACCTGTGGTAATACACAAAAGTAGTGCTTTTGTGTTGTCAGCAACACCCCACATTTTTTCTGTATACACATACATGTTAAACTTACATTGATTCTTTCTCACCTATTGCATAAAATCTGAGCACTTTGGTTTGACTTGCAAAGATCTCAATAACATGGTATTCACTACTTGCTACAACTTTATTTTTCACTGTCCCTGTGCAATACCATATAAACACATCATGCCCTCCATGTCTGTGCATTTACTCCCATTCTTTCTATCTAAATTGTTTTTTAGGATCCATTTCAATTTCATGATGGTAGTTATGCCTACATTAGCCTTTGGTGATCTGTAAGGCTATGTATAGTGACCACACTTATCTCCAACAAGCCCAATTGTATATTGATTTGTTGACTTTTGGTTTCGCACATTTTTGGCCATTTCATCATATAATCTATTTATTTTTACCTAAACTGTATACTTTTTGGAGATAGGGATATTTCTTTATTCTTGTTAACTCTTAGAGTAGAGCTGGGTACATAATATGTGTTCAATATATTTGACCTAAATTATTAATATATACTCCTTCATCTCATTCAGCAATAAAGCATCTGATTGTGCTTCTTATGTATACTACTAAAGTAGGTATTATATAATAACTTATCCTTCCAAACTCCTTTCTTCTGTAGCTAACAGAAATGTATTATAACTCCTGGCTGATAAGGTAACATAGAGTTTTCCCTCTAATATCAGATATTATGAAAAATAAAATATCTCAATAAAATCTCCCCTTATAAAAATAAAAAAAAAAATCCTTATTAAAGCCACAAATATATATATAAGTGTCAAAAAAATAGGAATTCACAAACATATATGTAAGAAAAGGCTGGTACCAAGATGTTTAAAAAAATCTCCTACAATTCCATAGTACAAAAGCAAAAATTAAATACAATTTAAAAAGGGCAGTAGAATTGAGCAGATGCCTAGCATGCAAATGACCGATGAGCATATGAAAAGAGCACATCATTAGTCTTGAGAAAAATGAAAATTACAACTACACATGTACAATCATCAAAATGGCCAAAATTGAAATATACTGTTATCACTAAATATTTGTGAAAATGTGCAACATTTTCTCATGATGGAAGTAAAATTGGTGAAGCTATTTTGAAGAGCTCTTGCAGTTTCTTATAAAAACAAATACACCCTACTACATTACCCAGCAATGCCAGTCTTAAGCATTTACCTAAAAGAACTGAGGGAAAAAAAATCCTGGTTTACCTCAATATGAGAATAGATAAATCGTTGTAAATTTATAAAATTGAAAACCACTCAGTAATAAAATGAAACAAACTCTCAACACATGCAACAACATGGATGAGTCTCAGTAACACTATATTGAACAAAAGAAGTCTTATATCAAAGACCAAATATCATTAAAAATCCATTTAATGGCATTGCACAATAGGAATATGATTTATTTTGAAAGAAAAAAATAATAAGTGGTTGCCTGGGGGGAGAAGGCAGTGAATGGAGGTGAGTATTGACTATAAAGGGGAATGAGGAAACCTTCTGTGGTGATGTTAATGTTCTTTTAAATATATCTTGATAGCAGTACGTGTTATATATTCATAGATATACATATTTGTCTAAATCCAGTGAATACAAACTTAAAATTAATGCAATTTGTTGTGTATAAAGTTTACATTAGAAAAAAATAAAACTGCAAACAAATACCTCTAATGGTTTGCATGCAGACAGATTTAAGGAGGAAGGGTAGAGATATCAAATATTTAGTTTTAAATGCATTAAAGAGTTCTGGTTCAAGATGGCTGACTAGATGGAGCTAGTGCACACCTCTCCCACAAAGAGGAATCAAAATAATGAGTAGATATTTATGCTTCAAACAGATAATCTAAGAGAGAATACTGGAATTCAACAGAGAACTGACAAGAAATGGGGAAAGCAAATGAGTGGGAAGCCGGACAGCCTGCTTGGCTGGGCTCGGTGGGGAGATGGGAAAAACTCCCTGACATAGGAAAACTGTGAGAGATCCCTAGGGCTTCACACTCATGCCATGGACATTTAAAATTCTAAGCTATGGGAGAGCCCCTCAACCCTCATGGGCCCCCAGACTAATACTGAGAGCTGCCTAGAAATTGCACAGACATTGCTCAAACTCATATGGAGTCCCACAGGCTTTGAGCCCTGAGCAGCTGCAGCTTAGAACCATTCAGAAAGCCCAGCCCCCAGAGGTCTCTGTCCTGCTTTGTGGCTACCACTGACACCTCTGCCTCAAGGCCAGAGAGGGAGCATGAAAGTCAGACACTTTCATGCACCAAAACGACAGAGACTACTACCACTGCTGAGGAATGAGGGTGCAAGCAGACTACACCCCCTACAACTGTCTGCCTCCACTGAGAGGGGCCCACCCTCCCTTGTGGCAAGCCCACAGCACAAACACCCTGCCACCACCTGAGCATTCTGCCAGTGACCAGGGAATCAGCTCTGCTCTTTGTATCACAGCCAACACCTAAACCCAGGTGGCCTGAGGACATGTCCATTGGTCCAGTCCTGGATTGGTCTCTCCAAGACTCAAGTATGCCATTCAGGGGCCTGGGAACTCAGGATTGCCTAATCTAGTCTAGCATTGCCAACACCTGAACACTCACCCTGGGGTCTGAGGTCAGGCCGATCTAAATTGCCAGCACCACCACAGCTGGTACTCACCTTCAAGTACCAAAAGGTAGGGCCCATCCCCCTCTCTATGTAGAGCATCAGCATTCCTGCAGAGAATAGGTGAGCCATAAAGCTGTCTCTTTTGGGCTGAAGGAAGAGGTTCAACCCCAAAACCATTTCAGCAGAGAGCTGAGGGACAGGTGTTTTCCATGGCTTTCAGTGACATTGTAGCCTGGAGATATATGACATTTTCTGATTGAATTGAGATTCACAAGCCCTGGTACAGGGGTGTGATAGGGAAGCAGATCATGTTCCTGCCAGCCTAAGACATTTAATTAGTTCATCCCCCTGCGTCTATGTGGAGACCTCAGCACAATTCACCAAAGCTCCCCTCATTATCCTCACCAAGGCTGGAGCTCTGTCTCATCATTAGAGTATCTGTGGGCAAGATTGGTGGGCTATCCCTGCCCAGCTTTGTTCCCTACTCCAGGGCTGAGCAGAGAACTCAGGGAATTGGGCATTCCACAGATCAGCCCATCACCTGAGACAAAAGAGAGCACTTCCCATTAAACAAAGATTAAGAACATAACCATCTGTTTCCACCAGAGCAGCTTCTTACCCATAAATGCCACTTCTTCTACTGGCCTGGAGATGAAACTATACAACCCAATAGAAAACCTACTGACAAAAGTATGCAGTGTTGGGGAATGAGGTAAGTTTCCTGAGACCCCCTCAATCCTTGTTTTGCAGAAGACAGTGAACCTGCTCATATCACTGCATGTATCCAGTACATCACTACTGCAACCAGAATTTGAGAAGGCCACTACACAAAGGCTATATATAACCAAGGAATTTATAGAGAGCCTTGGCCTATTGAAAGTGCCCAGAATTGAAGCCAAGTGATAAAACACAACATACATTACAGACACTTCCTCAAAGAGGGAAAAGGAAATGTCCCAACCAAATGAAAATAAATTCAAAAATAAGAAGTGACAACCTCCCTAGATGGGAAGGAACGAGTGTAACAACTCTGAGAGTATGCAGAAACATACTGCTACATCACCCATCACCCATCACCCACTACATACTCATCATGCTAGAGTATGAAGGAAAGCTGATTACCTCCAAAGACTTGCTAATTATTGTAAGCATTATATACAGCATATACTCGTAAAAGAAAAAGGATTGCATAGCAATTTGGGTTTATGAATTTTCTGCACAGTAAGAGCTAATTATAGTTTTCCTGTTTCTGCAAGAAGCACACTTACAGACAAAACTTCATTTTGAAAAAGTGTTCTTTAATCAATGCAATCAGTCAAGTCAACAGATATTAATTGAATACATTCTTTAGATGAGAGACTGTGGAAAATGATCAGAATAATATATTTTCCTAGATTTTTAGAAAATTTATAATCTCTTTGTAGCTTTAAGGCATATAGTCAAATAAATGTAATAGCTAACTAAATGTAAAGTCTTCTGTGATATTAAATAATGAACATTTATTGAATACTTAGTATATCCTAGTCACCATGGACATTACCTGTGTTATATGTTTAACTGAAAATAGAATAAGTAGGAAAAATTTTTATTGTCATTATATAGATGAGGAAACAAAGATTGCCCAGATGGTAGATGGTGAAAAAAGGTAGTGCAATGGTTTCTCTAGCTTCAGTGCTTGAAAGCACTGTTCTATAGACAGAGAACTTCCTTTCAAAGTTCAAAGGAAATTTTCATTAGAGCCAATTAATCTTCTTTGGAAGGGACAGGAAATAAAGGGAAAAGAAAAAAGTCTTCCTAAAGCCAGAATAGAAGTTCTTAAAGTTTGTATAATTTGGAAAAGTAGAGGAAATGTAAGCAAAAGAGAATGATGTGAGTAAAGCTCTAAAGAATACATTACAGGTGTTTGAGTAACACAGATGTGCTGGTTTGTAAAGTGTTCAGAATAGGCTTAGGAGCGAAGGAACCCAAGTGTCTGTAAAGGCTTGATTGAATATTGAGTGTTGGGATAAAGAATTAAAATTCATCTTATCTGAAATTGGAAGTCATCTTTATTTTAACATGGGTAACAATACAATACACTTAACAAATAATTATTGAACTATCTCTGTGTTCTAGGTTCCATAATGAGTACTGGGGGCCCAATGATGAAAAGAACAGACACAATGACTATTCTCATGGAGTTGGCATTATGGTAGTGGTAGGATTCCAAGTGTGTTTGAATGCCATTGAAGCATTTCAGTAAGACACCAACAGGAATTAATTCTCCTGCGAATAGGACCTCTTTGCTTCTCTGTGGACACAGTCATTTATTCACATGGAGTTGTGTTGAGAAACAAACAAAACAATAACTAAACAAGCAAATAATTATGAATTATAATAATTATCATGAAGGAAATTAATGGGATGTTGAGACAGAAAATAACTTGGAGGAGAAGGGAAATGATATGTATATTTTATACAGGGAGGACACAGAAGGCCTGTCTAAGGAGGTGATATATAAGCTGAAATCTAGAGAATAAGAATACATTAGCCATGTAACCTGAAGAGATGTGCTGTCCATGGAGAGCAGCTAGGGAGATGGGAAGTTGTGGAAAGGCCATAGGGAAGAAGAGCTAATTGAAAGTTGAAGAAAAGGAAAACCAAAGCCAGTGACTGTAGGTAATGAAGGAGAGGAAGAGTGGCTCAAAATGAATGTGAAAGAATCAGCAGGGGCCAGATCATGCTAAATTTATGCTTGTGGTAGGATTCTAAGTGTGTTTGTATAACACCGAAGAGTTTTAAGAAAGGGACAGACGAAATTTCAATTCTCATGTTAATAAGATCTCTTTACTTTGTGGAGAATGGCATGGATGGGGTAAGAAAGGAAGGAATGAAAGTTAAGTCAATGTCAGGCACAGGGTGATAGTGGCCTAGGTTAGATTAATGGCAATGCAGGACTTGAAACACGTTTTCCAAAACAAGTGCATCTATCAGAAACAGGAACATTATTCCTTAACAGTCCATTGACGTTTCCATTTAAATATCTGATCTTATAAATAGTGACCTAACATTTAGTACACATAACTGGAATTTTATTCATTTTTGTAATTCCATACACCAGCCCAGTGAGTATCTTGAGGGATTCTGTAGTTTAGACTGCTTGGGTACAAGTCCTACTTCTCCATTAGCTGTGTAATCTTGGGTATATTACCTGGACTATGTTGGCTGTAGTATCTTCTAATTAGAATAATAAGTGAATCTACATGATAGATCTTTTATGAGGATTTAATGAAATAATATACCTGTTTTACAAAGTGCCTGTTACTCAGTAAGAGATTAGTAAATATTAGCTAAGGTCCAATGTTATATGTTGATAGTAGGAAAATAAAACATGAACAAACAGTATTTATGAATAAAATAATTATATATGAATTTGTTCTGAGATAATCAGGATAGTTCATAAATAATTTTCCTTTAACAAAGTATCTGTCATGGTGCATAGCCCCAAATTGCTTTCTTATCCCACCCTGAGGAATTCCAGCCTGATTATAGTTCATATGAAAAGGGACAGCATAATAATTTTCAAACCCAAATCTCAAATTTTTCTGAGATGTCATATCCATTATAAAGCTTTGAGAGTTAATTTAATCATATTTTTCTTGTCCTGATAAAATATTAGTTTTATTTCTGGAAAAGCTGGAGAAGAGAGTACATTCTAACTGTCAGCAATACATTCCCTGTAGTATAGATAGGGAAGGAGTCTTTGCCCTAGATTTGCAGTGAATTTTTCCTAATCACATCATACATGGGTCTATCTCCTCTCATCAGGGCTGAAGAGAAGGCAACAGAATCTTTACTACTAAACAGAAAAGGCAGAACTTTCGTTTTATTGGTTGACTTTAAAACTCATAATAACAACTTGGGCAAAATGAATAGAAATCTTATTACATGGGGCTCCAGGAAGGGACAAGGAACTGAGCTATATTAAAGGGGGTTATTATTAAGACAAGTCATAAGCAACAAATCCCAGAAATTAGTATTGGAAGAATAGTAACTTGTGTCCACAGCTCATGTTATATAGTAAATGGCCAAATCTGAAGACACTGCATGCATTCAGGAAAAATAAACTGGTTGAGATAAGGTCTAGGGCTGAGACCTCACGATGGGGAGGTAAGGAAGAGAGAGAGAAATCTGAGCTTATTCTCCTTGTGCTGGTTGAATGTCTTGGGGGCAAGTTAGCTGGTTGAAAAGTGTATGGCTCAGCTTATCTTTCCATTTTAAATGCCACTATCCACTCCTTTTTCTCTTGGAGTTTGTCCCCTTAAAGACTAGTTGGACTTAGCCATATTCTCCTTAACTCTGACTTTCTTTGTTATCCTCTACCCAAAAAAGGCATAATTCAAAACTTCTTTCATTTATTAATTTAACAAATATTTATTGAGTACTTGCTATGTGTCTGACATTGTTCTAAATTCTGATGATAGAGCAGTGAACAATAAAAAAAAGTCCTTACCTCAATCAAAATTACATTTGAGAAAGGGGGACAGAGAATTAACAAGGTAAATATGTAAATATATGATATGATAGATGAGAGCTAAAAATTAACTAAAAGGGAGGGGTAAATAGCATTTGTGTGTTATTAGTAGTGCTTGGAAATTTAGATAGGGTGTTTTGAAAGATCTCAGTGAAAAGAAGACATTTGTGTCAAAATTTGAAAGAGGGCAGAGGGCAAGGACAATCAAGGCAGAAGAAACAGTGGATGCAAAGACCATGCAGAGAGAGTGTGCCTGATGTGTCCAGTCCAGGTGGCTGGGTGTCTTAGTTCAGGCTGCAATAACAAAATACCATAGACTGGGTGGCTTATAAACAACATAACCTTATTTCTTACAGTTCTGGAGGCTGGGAAATCCAAAATCAAGATGCAGTCAGATTCAGTGTCTGGTGAGGGCCTGCTTCCTGCTTCATAGTCAGAGCCCTCTCTCTGTGTCCTGACATGGTGCAAGGGGTGAATGGGCTCTCTGGGGCCTCTTTTATAAGGGTACTAATTCCATTCGGGAGGGTTCTGCCCTCATAGTCTAATAACCTCCCCCAAAGACCCCACATCCTAATGCCATTACCTTGGGGGTTAGGATTTCAACATACAAATTTTGGGAGACATAAACGTACAGTCCATTACACTGGGGCAGAGTGAGGGGAGAGGTATTAGGAGAAATATCAGAGCAATAAATGACAGGGAGGAGGAAATATTCTATAAAGCTTTGTAGACAGACAAAAAATTTTGGCTTTAACTTAAAAATCATTTGAATATGTTATTCTTGATTCCCACAGGGAAACAAAAGAATAAAACAAAACAACAGTAAAAACAGCAAATTTTTCAAAATCGTTCCTAAATCATCACTGTCTTTGTCTATCTTCTGACACAAGGTCTCCTCTTGTCCTCCTTTTCCTTACTTACGGTATATACAGTTGGAATAAATCAATAAATGTGACTTCATGCCTGTTTAGGCACTCATGGCTCAAATGGAAAATTTGCACTACTGTAGTCCCTTGGATAAAGTGATTCCACTGACTGTCCTGTGAAAAGGTTTTTCCTTACAATATATATTTTATTTTGTGGGTTGGAAGCTGAAGCTTGTATTTCCTTGTTGATCCCATCTCAGTTTGTAGCCTCCTTCTACTGCCAGGCCTCTGGGTGTGTTAGATAGTAAATAGATTCAGTTGATATTTTCTTCAAGGTAGTGTGTTCTGATTAGTATACTTCAAGTGGTAATTACATATTGATCTTCTGTCTAAAATTTTTTAATAGGCATAAGCTCTTTGCCAAGGCATAATCTTTTCACAAGACCTTCATGCTAATTAAGGGCAGCCCAGGTTTAAATGCCATATCCCTATGAACTCTACCTAACAGGGGAATCAGATGCAACAAAGCAGCTGTTCACAAAAGCAGCGTTTCCAACAATTTATGAGAACTTTAATTTATGGAATTTTATTTTAAAAATTGCATTGTGTGTAGAGACTGTAAAGTCTGTTTCCAATATCCCGGTGGAAACATATAGTCACTGAGGTTTGAAATATCTTAATCTCAAAGAATCATAAAATGCCTATCGCACAGGGACTGCATGAAACAACATGGAGTTGAGTTTCTGATATAGTGAAAGCTATAATATTGAATTCAATAGAAAGTTTGAAAAAGAACATAGCAATTTTATGTTCTAGTTTCTGGAACACCAAGCTTGATGGAAAATCTAAGGTAATGCAGTCACAATTAAAATATAGGTAATATTTTCCAGAGGAAAATAAATTTTTAAAGGAGCTTTAATTTGGGGATGTGGATTATAACTTGGGAAAACTAAACCATATTTTATATTGAATTCACCAAACAGGAATTTTATATTAATGTAATGCTTTTGGGAGAAGATAGGGTATAGTAAAAGAACTGACATTCTTTCATTACTTTATTTTTAATCATAACGACATCAGGATGATATTGAACTGGAAGCAAATGAAATTCTGTGTCTGATGCTAAAACCCATAGGATAGAGCATAGCGCGGGTATAGAACTCCCCAAGTTATAAGCTCTCAATATTGTATCCTCATATTTAAAAATGGAAAATATGAGTAAATACATCAAAATATTGTTGAGAGGATTAATTAAGCTAACGCATTTAAGGCACCTAGAAAAGTGTCTAGTAAATGTGTTAAGATCTCAATAGATATTACTATCTATTATGGTTATAGTATTCATTTTGCAGATGATTGATTTTCTAGTATTTATTGGCTCAGAGTAAGGGATTATGTATAACATTTCACTGGCAGGTAATATTTTATCATGTCTAATCCAGAGGTTTTCAGACCTGGATCAAAATTTAAAACATTTAGGGAAACTGTTAAAACACATTGATTTGGTCACATCTAGATTATATGAAACAGAATCCTGGAGTAAAGGCTGAGGTTCTGCATTTTTTAAGAGGTCCCCTGAGGCAGTAAGGATTGAGAATCATTAGCCTAACATACCTGTTCTTACTTCTGATTGAGCTCATTTTTATTCCAGTTCTGTCATCAATGAATGTTGTGAGTAGCTTACCAACTTTTGTCACATTCCTGTACACATGTTTAAAGTCCACTATAGTGGGTTTTAGTAGTCTCAGTGGCCCATGTATTCCTAATTCAATACAGTGTAAAATTTGAGACCTGCTAGAGAATGGTGAGATAATTTTGCAAATGTTTTCATTTGACAAATGAAGACCATGAGGCTGAGAGAAATGAGATGACTTGACTATGGCCTCTGGTGAGCTGACTACATTATTGTGACCTCAAGAACATGCACTCCTGTCTTCACTGCCCAGTGTTTTTTCTACTGTGCTACATAACCTGAATTTGCTTATCGTTTCCTAAACGTTCTCTTTTCTAATCCTTTTCAAAATTCAGCATCTGTGCCAAGCTTTAGATGAATAGTACAGTTAGAGAATTACCATGCAGTTTCTCTAATCCATGCAGTATATTTGCTTTCTTATCAATCTTGCTGATTCAGACTACAATCTGGAATGATTGTTAAGTTTTTCTTTGCTAGGTTAGCATTTTTACCCTTTAGTCCTCATTTTGTGTATAGTTTCTCCTTTCCACTTTAAAGAATGTAATATTTCACACTTCACCTTCCTTGCTATTTTTTCATACATTTCTTTATACTTGTGACCTCAAACTGTCATTTGCCATAATCAATAATTTCTATATTTCCTATGCTAAACAGTAAAAGTCAATTTATATTTTCCGATGTTCAATTTTATGTACTCATATCACCTGAAAGGTATGAAGTTTTCACTTCTTATTCAAATCAGTGGTGTTCCTACAAACCAAACCTGATTTTAATAAAAATCTCTACCCACCATGGACTCTGACATGCACAAGAGATTTAACTTCTTTTATAATTTAAATTCCCTGCATTTCTTTATTCAAAATTAATTTTATATTGTTTCTCACCATATTTTTATAATTTTGGTAATACAATGTAAGCTCCCTCTAGTGATCAAAATAGTACCTAAAAATCTTATGTTTATTAAATCAAAGATACCAGAAGCTACCTTATCCTGGCAGACCTACTTCTACATCTAGTTCAATGAAATTAATTAAAATACTCATAACTTTTTTATTGAAATATTTTCAAAACTTACACTTAAGTCAAAAGAACCTAACATGTTAACATGATAAACTTGAATTTGAGGGCCAACAAATATTTGTGGTTAAATAAAATACTATTAAAGAAATTAAAAATAATATTTAAGAAATATTATTCACTTCTGTTTTACTCTTTCTGCTGTTGAGACCACACATTGACCTTGTTATTCGGGAAAGTGAATGTCAGGCTGAACAGCAAACTGAACTACAAAAAGTTTAGTCTGTTTTCTAGAGTTTGATATAAAATCCTCTTCTGCATACATTACAAGGTGAATTTATCAATATTGAGAGAAAATAGGACATTAATTAAAAAGTCAAGTAGAAGTAAAAATATGTGTGTTAAAGAAAAAGCATTAGCATAAAAACATTTTGACACTGAAAGAAGAACAATTGCATGATTTTATTTCTTTAACTTTTTAATTACACATCAAAGTACAGAATATACTCAGAATAGATATTCTGTATACTTTTTTAGTGCACAAATTGTGGTGTAAAGTTTGATGGATTATTACAAAGTGAACACACTTGTGCAACAAGTGCCCAGTTCAAAAAATAAAAGGGTATCAACATTTTTAAGGACCTTTTGTCTGCCTCTAGTCACTCATCACCCCAAGGGTAACCACTCTTTAGACCTCTCATATCATGGCTTAGTCTGGTCTGTGTTTGAACTTTATATAAATGGAATAATACAGTGTTCTTTTTTGTGTTTCTTCTGTTTCTTAACACTATGTTTATGAGATTTGTCCCTATTATTGTGTGCAATTGTAATATGTTAATTCTCATTGATACATAGCATTTCATTATATGAATGTATTTCAATCTATTTATTCAATTTGTTTGTCCATTTATTCAATGAATATTTAGATAATTGCTAGTTTAAAGATATTATGAATAGTACTGCTCTGAGTATTCTAGAGATTTTGTTTTTTGGTAAAGATATATATACATTTCTTTTGAGTATATACTTAAGAGAAAATTGCAAGGTCATAGTTATGAATATATTCAGATTTAATAGATACTTAGATTTCTGGTACTGGTTTTTCTTTCTCCACACCTTCAGATATAATTCAGCAATGGGCCAAGAGCAGTGGCTCATGTCTGTAATCACAGCACTTTAGGAGGCAGTGGCGGGAAAAGATCACTTGAGGCTAGGAGTTCAAGACCACCCTGTGCAACATAGCAAGAACCTGTCTCTACAAAAAAATTAAAAAATTAGCCAGGTGTGGTGGTGCAGGCCTGGAGTCCTAGCTACTCAGAAGACTGAGGTGGGAGGATCACTTCAACCTAGGAATTTGAGGCTGCAGTGAGCTATGATTGCCACAGCACTCTAGCCTGGGCAACAGAGGGAGACTCTGTCTCAAAATTTTAAACAAATCAGCAATAATTGGTACTGTCAATCAGTGGTCATTAATTCATCCATTATTAATTCATTAATCTTTGAAATTTTAGCCATTTTGTTGGTAGTGATATCCCATTATGGAATTAATTTGCATTTTCCTAATGAATAATGAAGTAGAGGTTTTGGCGGGTTTTTTTTTTGTATTTATTAGTTAATACTTGTTCAGTTCCACCTTTAGGTTGTGTTTTCAGCTTTTTCTTATTGGTTCTAAGAGTTTTTCGTATTTTCTGGAAATAATTCCTTTCTAGGATATTTGTATTACAAATATTTATTTCATCCTGTAGATTGTGTGTTTACCTTTTTAATGATATCTTCTGATGAACAGAAATTGTTAGTCTTAATATAGTCAAATATATTCATGGTAAGCAGCTTTTATGTCCTGTCTTAGAAATCTTTACCTCCTAGATTAGAAAGATATTTTATGTTTTCTTCTAAAAGTTTTATTATCTCACCTTTCATATTTACAAATCCTATTTATCTGGACTTAATTTCTACAAATGGTATGAAGTAGGAGTCAGGATTCACTTTCTCTATTGTGTCAATTTGCAATTGACACAGCAAATATTTATTAAAGAAATAATCCATGTTCCATTGCACTGCAGTGTATTGTTTTTAGAAAAAATATGTAAATTAATTGTTTCTGGGCTTTCTATTCTGTTTCATTGGCTGTTTTGTTTACCCTTGTACTGATGTCACGCTGGCTTAGTTTTGTAGTTTTTATGATGGGTCTTGATGTTTGGTGTTCTAAGTCCTCCGGCTATATTTTCTTCTTCAAGATTAACTTGTCTCTTCTTGAACCCTTGTATTTTCATGTACATTATAGTATAAGCTCACCAATTTTCACAAAAATATCTGCTGGAGCTTTTTAATGCAATTGTTTTGATTGAAGAGATTACTTTGAGGATAATTTACATACTTAATGTTGAATCTTCCAATCCATGAACATGATCTATCTCTCCAATTATTTATTTAGCTGCCAGCCCCATCAGGTAGGAGGATTGACCTACTGCAGAGAGCTTTCTTGCCCAAGGGCATGATGCCCTTTGCAAGAGAGGTACACATAAAATACATGATAACTGAGAGAGTATAAAGCCCTAGCCCTATCAGCCATCTCTGAGGTCGTATCAGTTCCGTACGGGGTCAGCTGAGGTTGACACTGCACCTACATTAAAGCTCAACTTCTTCATCTGTACAATTTTGTTTCCTTCCCTTTCTTTCTTGTGGTCATTGTTGTAGGAGATCATGTTGTTGGAAGCTTTAGCAGCAGTTTTATGATTGTAAAAAGAAACAGCAAAGGAGAAAGAAAGGAGGCAAGGGAGGAGGAGAGAGAAAGATCTACAGAGAAGCTAATGCGAAGCCCTAACACACTGAGCCACTGCATTATCCAATGCTGGGGGCCATCTATCTTCAGAAGAGCTGGTAGATAAGATTCAACTAATAAACCCCTACTGTTTAAGCCACTTTAGTCATTCTATTGTTTGTAATGAAAAAATGTCTAATAGAACTAACTTCTACAACAGTTTTATTTTCAACTTCTATGATTGGATAACAAAAGAAAATTTCAAAATTCTTACTGAAATCTATACTCATTCTATTTGTATTTCCTGTCCTTCCAGTTGAGTTTGCCTTTAAATAAAATTGGAATAGTATGGCTTGGTTTTTTCATTGAATTACTTATTATGATTCCATACCTAATAATTCTTAGCTCTTATTTTTGTATAATTTTAAGAAATCAATTTAACGTTTTTTAAAACAAATATTTCTATATTTATTTCTGTTATTTTCAATAAGAGAAAGTTATCTGAGCTCAAAATTCAGATCTGAATTTAACTGAGTGCACTCCTCCTTTTTGAATTAGACCAGACTGCAGAACATTTGCCAAGGTTTGAGAAACTAGAGAGTAACAATTTAATCGATATCAGTTTGTTCTGGAGATGGGTGGTCTGTGGAATGCCTACTGTCCTGCATTTCCTTCTCAGCCCTGGGGAGGTGGTGCAAAGCTAGGAGGAGCTGGGCCACCAAGCTCACTGTCATATACCCCAGTGATAGGGAGAAGTACCAGACCTGGTGAGGGTAGCAAGGGAGCTTGTGTTAAATTTCGTGGTGGTTTCCATTAGGGTTGGGGAAAGGGAAGAAGGGAAGTGAACCAGCTTCCCAGAACTGGCTAGGCAGACGTGTTATCTCCCTCCCTACCATGCTACTGTCCCAGGACCAGTGACCTTCAGTTCAGATAGTCACTTTTTCCTCCAGGCCATAATGTAGCTGAGGGCCACATAAAGTTCCTGCCCTGCAGATCCCTGCCTAGATTACCTTGGAGTGAAGCTTCTATCAGCTTGAAACAGGTAGCTTTCAGCTCACCTGTTCTTTGCTATAGAAAACTGCAGCTTTTTAAAGGGAAAGGCATGAACTCCACTCTCTATGGAAGCCTGGGTGTGGTGGGCACACTATCAGAGGAGGGGAAGCTGCTTCCAAGTGCCCTGGATTGTTTATTCCTTCGGGCAGTGACAGCAGTGGTCAGGGAAAGAGAAGCCAAAGGAGAAGACTGAACTGAGAAGAGCTGGTACTCCGGTGCACTTTGTCCCAAGGGGCCCTCTACTGTGATGCACTCTCCTCTTACCTAGAAGTGGCCCACCCTGAATGTCTAAGCTCTGGGAATTACACAGTTCCCCTGGGACCCACCAGCCTCCTGAAGCTACTGTCATCTGAATGGGTACTTGGAAATTGTAGCTGTGGATCCAGTGATACAGAGACCCAAGGGCTGAGATTCCCTGGTCAAAATGTTCTCTTTCCATGAACTGAGGAGAATGAACCTCACCCTTTGTGCAAAACCTGGGCATGGTGAGCACAATGTTACTGGGGATGCAGCCCCCCTACAGGCCTTGTATTGGCCATGTTGTGGCATGATTACGTTGAACCCTCCTGGGAGCAGATATGGCTATATTGGCAGCAGTAGGCAATATATACTACTATATTAGCAGTAGTGGGAGGGGAAGTCTCCATCTCCACATCCCTTCTCAGGCTCTGGTGCTGCTTTTGTTCTGGAGTGGGAACACTCCCCTGCTCTTCTGCACTCATGTCTCTACTGGGAGAGGTGCATACAACTTTGAATCAAAAGCCATGGATTATTGGGCAGAGAAGAGCACACACTCTACCTTTCTTTATCCCTAAAAACATTGTAGCTCACTGCACTTTCCCATCCCCTAGGGGAAGCCTGCCCTACAGTTCAGAACTCCAGGAGGTTTTGGCAATCTTCCCTCAGTATTCCATCTGGTCTATGCTTTTTCACCTGAAACTTTTCTTCTTCTGGAATGATCTGAAGACTGATGTCTCCAATCAGCCATCTTGCCTCCCATCCCAGGATTTCTTTCTGGCAGGGGAAAAGGGGATGAGGAATATGAAAAGTAACATCTGTGTCTTCAATTTGAGTTGGTCTCAAATGTAAATAATTTTGTATGCATTAAATCTTTCTGATCTTTCCTTAGCTATTATCCTTTGCATGTAAACCATCCTTTGAAATTTCAGAGGACGCTGAAGGGCCAGGCTGAAAAGGTATTCTAGTTCTGCTTGTTGTATTTTATTATGCTTAGTTTTCTTCTACCATGGACTTTAAATGATATGGTATTTTTTTTTACTTTTACTTTATTAATAAATTCTTTCTTTATAGTTCAGTTATCATAGGGTGATGAAATTATAAGCAATTCAGGAATCATCTTATTCTTTTATTCTAATTGAATGATATTTCTAGAAGATATCTAGACATAATTGGAAGTCCTTGATCATTCTTTTTTTTAAAAAAAAATGTGTGCCAGTTTTATAACCTGTATTGATAAGTGCCATTTATTTCCTTCATTATCTTTTGGAAGACATGTTAGAATAGATAAGGAGAAGCGAAAGAGTTCTTAACAGATCATGCCAGATAAATTAATATGAAACTATGTGAAAAGCAGAGATTTATGGGGCAGACTTTTTATGAAAGTATTTCAGAATCTGAAAACAACTTAGTGAAGGAGTAAGTCTACAAGCTATTACAAAAGTTCTAAGCTTGAAGAAATTTATTTAGCATTTTGAATAGAAAAATTAATTTTTTTATCATATTTAAGGATTCAACCATTTATTTCTTTATCAAAACAACATTTATTGAGCATATATTATGTGATAGGCAATGTAATAGTTTCAGTAATTTAAATATTAATATTGTTACTAAAAATCAAATTGCTACTTTTAATAATGCCTACACTATGACTAGTACTATGTTATACACTGTAAGATATAATATGACAATGGGGAGAAGAGAATTATAGAAATCAACTTCCAGAGAAAATAAGCAACCAAAATTTAAAAAATTAAAACGAAGTGGGATAAAGTCAGTAAGTATCATTGAAGTATAAAATTTATCTGTATTTTTATATAGACAGGATCACACTGATAGGTTTTAAATGTTTATATAATGAAATTCATATATATAAATCCAAACATGAATATTTGTATTGAGAGCTATAAAGCAGTCCATTCTAAGGACCATCAAAATATCATATGTCTCTTGTGACCTATTTACAGAAACAGAAGCTCTTTGAAATCCCAATATTTTCAATACTGTCAAATGTATTTAAAAGACAGACCATAATTTTTGAACTAACACTTAGTATAATCAGTAATTAAATAGTTAATATAGTTGAATTATGTCACATTTATTGGACATCAAGTTATGACTATATTGCAGTTGGCTACACACAGGCTTGCATATGCACCTGGGAAACCTATGTTATGGGCCAGAGCATTGGGAGGAATAGAAATCTGAGCCAGGGTAATTCAGCAAGATAAGACAATGTGCTGGGATAAGTTCCTTTGAAAGGGAGAGTTGGAGTAAAGCAGAGCACTTAAAGATGTATATTGTACTTGCTTGGCTAAAATGATTTAGGTGAGACTTAGTTTCTTACAGGAGAAAGAATATTATATAACATGTATTCTGGTTGCTGAAAGTTGCACTGGAAAACATATGTTTTTGTGTTTCACATTTGTAAGACCCATCTTAAAGTCTTAAGTCTATAAAGACATTGATTTTCTTTGTAGCTTAAAAATGAACCACCAAAGACAATTCAAAATAAAACTCAACCATATTTGTGTGCTTGTGCATGCAATAGAAATATCTCAATATAGGTATTTATCCCTCCTTGGTAATTCTGAGCAAGAACACTTATTTTAATGCAGAAATTACAACATATCTCATTTACCCTGTGAAAATTCTCTTCTCTAGTTACTACTGTGATTGTCATCTATTCAGTTCCTTTTAGGGAATACTAATTACAAAGCAAAACTTGGCAAATAATACTGTTAGAGAGTTTAATTTCCTTTTGGAATTTAACTCAAGAACTGGAATTCTCAAATATAATAATTATTAAAATTTTCATTTTCTTTTATCATTGAAAAATGTATAATGGCTTTATTTTACAATGACAAAGAGAAATTAGAGTTCAGAAAAGGAAACTATAAATATTTCCATTGGCAAAATTTCCTTAGAATTTACAACTATATTCAGCTATATAACTGTGATTAAAATAAAGTCAGAGTGGTGACATATAATTCTTGATGGCTTGTGGCAAGGGCCTCAGAAAGCAGGTAATTTTAAGGGTTTTTGTTAGTCTCAGTTGTATGTTTAATTATTTCTCTAAGATTGTAGCTTACTGGGATCTACAATGAACAAAGTTTTCTAGCCACAAATATTAAAGGTTTATAAGTAAGAAACTTGCCCCTCTATTTTTGGCTATTTTATACTTCTTTTTTATTCTCAATTCCTTCACATTCTTCCGCCTCCCTTGTCCTCTAGGTGAAGACATTGAGCTCTCTTATCTTTTCACTACCAAACCAGTCAACCCAGAAACATCTGTATTTTTAGCCCTTGCTCTCTTCTGATTATGAGTAGATTTTCCTGTTCCTTTCAAAGGTCAGCCCTTGTACTTGTGCTCTAAGTCCCATTCTCTCTCACCTTTTGAACAGTTTTGTTTCTGAAAAACTTTATCTGTATTCCTTCATCAGTTTCTCTCTGTTCATCAGTTTCTCAGTCCCCACTAAATCATCCCCATCAGATGAAACCAAGATGGTGGAGTAGGAGATATGCCTTCATCTCTACATGAAAAAAGAAATATAAACAGCTATACACAAACCAAAATTGCCCTGGCAGACCTCAAGGGTGGCCCATTTAAGAATATGTAGCAACACAATGAAGCAAAAAATACCTCAAAGAATATCCATGCAGACAGGATCACTAATGAGATCAGCATACTTGAGACTCCAGGAGATGGCTAGGAACAAAGAACAAAGTCAGAGGCCATCAGTACAAACCATGTGGTGGGAAACACTGTGGTCCCCAGTGGTATGATCCATGGAAGACACTGGCATCTTTTGCAACGGAGGTAACCAACAGCCATTTTTTATGAGGAACTCCAGAGAGGGAGACACAGATGCACACCCTTGACCCTACAGAAGTGGATGCTATCATACCATTCAGAGACCAGAGTTACCAACTCTCCCAACCTTGCACATAACCCTGGCCTTTGAACTGTGGCCACATGACAAGTGTCCATACTTCAAACTCCAGAACTGTGGTGCAGTGCACCCACCATGCCTCAGACACCAGAGCAATCACCATAGCAAGCTAGTTTGTACCCTGAGGCCTGTACATGTTTATGTCTCCATGTACATGTTTATGTCTCTCTGTACATGTTTATGCTCCAGATACCATCTCAGCCACCACTGAGAACTAGTCCACTCTCTGTACCCTAGCTTCAAGGGTTCCAATGCCCACCTCATCTGACCAAGCTACACAGAAACTACACAGCTCTGTTCTCACTGGTGCCAGAGCTGCTGCATCTCATCTAGCCATGCCGTCACAACCCCCCCCCCATAGGGTAAGGTCTTTCCCTGCACAATGACCTTGTAAAGTCTTAAAGAGCTGATCACTCTGCCAAATGCACAGATTTCAATATAAGGCAATAAGAAACAAAAAACCAAGGAGACATATTACCACCAAAAGAATATAATAATTTATCAGTAACTGACCTCAAAGAAATTGAAATCTATAGATTTATGAACTGCCTTACAAAGATATCAAAATAATTGTTTTAAGGAAACTCAGAAAACCTCAATGAAATACAGAGAAACAATTCAACAAATTCAGGAAAATGATTTAAAAAATTAAAAATTTATCAGAAAGATTGAAATCATGCAAAAAATCCAAAATTCTGGAGAGAAGGAAGAAAATAAATAAAATGAAAATGCAAAAGACAGTATCAACAGTAGACTTGATCAAGCAGAAAAAAGGAGCTATGAACTTAAAGGTGGGTTATTTGAAAACATACTGTCAGAGGGGGGAAAATTTTAAAAATGAAAAGTAAGAAAGCCTACAGGATTTATGGGACAGCATCAAGAAGTCAAATATTTACAGTAACTAGAAAAGGAGAATAGAGAGAAAAAGGGACAGAAAGCTTATTACTGAAAACTTTCCAAATCTGGGGAGATATAAATGTCCACATGCAGGAAGGTCAAAAGTCTTCAATCAGACCCAATCCGAACAATAATACACCAAGACATATCATAAATAAACTACCCAAAATCAAAGACACAGAGCAGACAATGAAAGCAACAGGAGAAAATAAGCATATCACATATAAGAGAGTCCAGTAAGGCAAGAAACACACTTCTCAGCAAAAACCTTACAGGCCAGGAGAGAGTGAGATGATATATTAAAAGTGCTGAAGGAGAACAAAAAGAAAATCTCCCAACCAAGAACCCTTTACCCAGAAAAAACCGTCCATTAGAAAAATTAAGGAAAAACTTTCTCAGACAGCAAATGCTAAAGGAGTTTATGACCACTAGACCTTCTAAGAAATGCTAAAGAAAGTTCTTCAAGCTGAAGTAAAAGATGCTAATTAGTAACATGAAAACATATGAAGTGTAAAACATACTGGTAAAAGTAAGTATGTAGTCAAATTCAGAATATTCTCATACTATATTTAGTTTGAAGGTTAAAAGACAAAACTATTAGAAATAATGATAAGAGCTACAATAATTTGATAAGGGGTATGCAATATAAAAAGGTATAAATTATGAAATTAAATCATCAAAGAGGGAGGGACAGTAAAATTTTGGAGTTTTTAAAATGTGATCAAAGTTAATTTAGTATCAGCTAAAAATTTCCTATTATGATTGTAAAATGTTTTATGTAAGCCTCCATGTAATCACAAAGAAAAACCTATAGTATATATCCAAAAGATAAAAAGTATGAAATCAAAGCATAACACTAGAGAAAATCACCTAATCACAAAGGAAGACAGTAAAAGAGAAAAAAGGAACAAAGGGTCTATAAAATAGTCAGAAAATAATAAAAAAAAATTGTAGTAGTAACTCCTTACCTATCAATAATCACCTGAATGTAAATGGATTAAATTATCCCATCAAAAGAGAGTAACTGAATGCATAAAAAAAAAATAAGACCGAACTACTTATGGCCTACAAGAGACTCACATAACATCTAAGGACACACAAAAACAGACTGTGAAGGGATGGAAAAAGATATACCATGTTAATGAAAACATAACGAGAGCAAGAGTAGCTATACTTATATCAGATGAAATAAACTTTGAGTCAAAAATTGTAAAGAGACAAAAAAAATCATTATATAATGATAAAGGGGTCAAATCATAAAAAGCTTATAAAAGTAGTAAATATACATGCATCCAACATTGAAGGACCTAAATATTTAAAGTAAGTATTAACAGAACTGAAGGGAGATATAGACTGCAATACAATAATAGTAGAGGACTTTAATGCTCTACTTTCAATAATGAATAGATAATTCAGACTGAAATCAATAAGGAAACATTGGACCTGAACTATACTTTAGACCAAATGTACCTAAGAGAAATATACAGCACATTACATCCAACAGCGACAAAGCACATATTTTTTCTCAAAACACACACACACACACACACACACACACACACAATATTCTCCAGGATAGCTCATAGGTTAGGCTACAACACAAATCTTAACAAATTTGAGAAGATTGAAATTATATCAGGTATGTATTCTGACCATAATGTTATGACTCTGGAAATCAATAATAGGAAGATTTATGAAAAAATTCAAAATTGTGGAAATTAGACAATGTACTCCTGAACAACCAATGGCTCAAAGGGGAAGTTTAAAGGAAAATTAAAGCATATCTTGAGACAAATGAAAATGGAAACACAACTTATCTAAACATATGACATACAGCAAAAACAGTTTTAAGAGGTATATAAATGAAGCCCAAAGTCAATAGAAAGAAGGAAATATACTAAATATCAGAGCAAAAATAAATAGAGACAAAATTGTGCATATCAGCATTAAAACATATTATTCTCTCATTTTATATAACTAACAAACAAACAGCATCTTTTACCTCCTGCTCCCTCCCTCTTACCCAGCAATTGTGTTCTCTACTTCACAGCTAAACTTACAAATTGGAATATTAACATTACCCCAGCAATATTTAGTATACTCTCTTTCCCTAGCCCATTCCCTCGTCTCTCTACCTCTCTGTCTTTGCCAAGCAGGAAAAGAAACCCTTAGGAAACCATCTGAAAACCATTATCCTGAACTTTATTATTATAATTTTTAATAATTTATAATAATATATAATTATAGTTATATAATTGTTCTGTTTATTAGAAATATGGTTTTGTATATACATACATATCCATACATCAATACAAGTATATATGGAGATATTCCCACACAAATAAACATATGCTCTCTAACTTCAGTTTGCTTATATTTGGTAATCAGGGTACATTTTCCTATCAATATATATGTACATTTCATATGTAATATTGCTTATATTGTAGTTCATTTATTTTTCTGCTATATATCATGCCATTGCTTGAATATACCTCAATTTAATTTTGTGTTCTCCATTTTAAGCAACTGTTATGGTTTTGCTATTCTCAGCAATACTATTTTTAGTCATCATATATGACTTACAGTTTACTTAGACCAGGTAAGACACCCTGAGGTAAAAGGAAAAAGCTGTTCACAGACTGAGCCTACCAGACTGGGCTATTAGGCTAGTCTAAGTGCTATTATAATCATTAAATGGTTAATTAAAAATTCTGAGAAGAATATTGATAAGGATGTATATAAATGGAACCTGTTTATGGAATACTCCAGACTACAAAGTTGTGTAACCAGTTTGGAAAACAAACAATTTTACATTATCATGTACAATATATTCTTTTTTTAGTATACAAAGCAGCAGTTCTACACTAAGGCATATTCTAGTAGATTCCCAACTGGCCTTCAGAGACACATAGCTGTACACAGACTATATTAAACATGTGCTAGGAAATTGATCAACTTAGCACTCAGGCTAGCCTAATAGTCCAGTCTCAGGGGGAAAGAGCAAGTGGAGCATGCCTCCAATGTTCCAGGCTTTCAGTGTGATGCGCAAGGGTAGGTTCACACAGAGTGCTGATAAAGCCTACATAGATCCCAATCAACAGTGAAAAACTGAAAGCATTTCCTCTAAGATCAGGAACAAGGTAAGGATGTGTCCGCTCTTGCAATTTCTTTTCAACATAGTACTAGAAGTTCTAGCCAAACCAATTAAGCAAGAAAAAAATAAATAAATAAGACGCATCCAAAGGGGGGGGGGAGAAGTAAAATTATCTTTGTTTTCAAATGATCTTATATTTAGAAAATCCTAAAGACTGTACAAAAATCTTTTAGAACTAATAAACAAATTCAGTAAATTTACATGATAAAAAAATCAACACACAAAAGTCAATTGTGTTTCTGTACACTAATAAATTATCTGTAAAAGAGATTAAGCAAACAACCCCATTTACAATAGCATCAAAAAGAATAATATAATTAGGGATTTACATATCCAAGGAGGTGAATGATTTGTATACAGAAAACTATGTAACACTGATGAAAGAAATGAAAGAAAACAAAAATAAATGGAAAATTATCTCATATTAATAGATAAGAAGAATTAATATGTTTAAATGTTCATACTACCCAAAGCAATCTACAGATTCAATGCAATCCCTATCAAAATCCTAATGGCATTTTTTACATAAATTTAAAAAAACCCTAAAATTCATATAGAACTATAGGAGACCTCAAATTGCCAAAGCAGTCTTGGGAAGGAAGAACAAAGCTGGAGGCATCACACATTCTGATTTCAGAATATGTTATAAAGCTACAGATTTAAAACAATATGATACTGTATTTACTGTTTATAGCTGTTTTACTGGCCTAAAAACAGATGTATAAACCAATGGAATAGACTAGATGTTCCAAAAATAAACTCACCTGTATATGGTCAACTGATCTCTGACAGACATGCCAAGAATACACAATAGAAAAAGGATAGTCTCTTTGACAGACAGTGCTGAGAAAACTGGATGTCTACACATGAAAAAATAAAATTATACCTTTTTCTTAGACAAAATCAACTTAAATGGATTAAAGATTTAAATGTAAGATCTGAATTTATAAAATTCCTAGGATAAAACATCTGTAAAAAGCTTCATGATTTGGATTTAGATACAGCTTTTTTTTCCCCCACATTACTCTCAAAGTACAGGCAACAAAAGCAAAATAGACAAGCGAGGCTATGTCAAAGTAAAATACTTCTGCACAGCAAAGGCCGCAATCAACAGAATGAAAAGGTAATCTACAGAATGGGAGGAAATATTTTCAAACCATACACATCTGAAAGGGTGTTACTATCCAAAATACGTAAGGAACTCCTATGACTCAATTTCAAATACCAAATAACCTAATTAAAAAAAGGAACAAAATACTTGAATAGAAGTATTCTAAAGAATACTTCTATACTCTATAAGAAGATACTATACTATACTCTAAAGAATACTATACTATACTCTAAAGAAGATACATAATACCCAACAGGTATATGAAATGATGCTTAACATCACCAGTCATTAGAGAAATGCAAATCAAAACCACAATGATAACATCTCATACCTGCTAGAATGGCTATTATCAAAAAACCACAAAAAATTGAAAGCAAAAAACCCCCACAGATAACAAATGCCAGAGAGGACGTGGAGAAATTGGAACATTTATACACTGTTGGTGTGAATGTAAAATGGTACTGTTGCAATGAAAACTGAATGGAGATTCCTCAAAAAGTTAAAAATAGAGCTACCATATGATCCAGCCATTCTACTTCTGTGTATACATACAAAACAACTGAAATCAGGACTTCAAAGAAATATTACCACTCTCAGGTTTATTGTATCATCATTCACAATGGCCAAGATATGAAAACAATCTAAATGTCCATCTTTGGATGAGTGAATTAAAAAATGTGTTATATATATACAATGGAATATTATTCAACCTCAAAAAAGAAGGAAGTTTTGTGATATGTAACAACATGGATTAACCTGGAAGACGTTATTCTATGTACAATAACCCAATCACAGAAGGAAAAATATCATATTACTCTGCTTGTATGAGTTATCTAAAATAGTCAAACTCATAGAAACAGAGTAGAGTGGTGATTGTTGTGGGTAGGAGAAAAGAGTAAATAAGGAATTGCTGTTCATCAGGTATAAAATTTCAGTTACACAAGGAAAGAAAGAATGGTGTTATTGCTGTGAAACACTGTCCACTACTCTGTGCTCCATATATTACACTCTATAAATCACGTAGGTGATTCTTTGAGCTCTACTGCCATGAAAAATTAAGATATTATTATTTTTGTGAAACACCATGTTTACAATTTTGTATTGCATGTTATATACTGTCCAATGATGATGTCATAAAAAATTTTTCAGTGATAGTTTTGTGAAGGAATCAGGATAGTGTAATTTCTTTGGGACATTATGTTCAACACTGTCCTATATGCTATATACTCTCTAAAGACACATGTACGAAAGACGAATAAAAGACATTTCTGAGAACACTGAAATATTTGTTTCTGAATTTTAGTTGATAAAAATTCATCAATAACAAGATTATATATATTTGCATATATTAATGTTTTACAAATATTAATAAATATAGACAGCCCTCACTTTGCATGTTATTCATATGCAGGGATTTCAGTTACCTTAGTTTTGATAAGTAACACCAGTCCCCCAACATGATTCAAATTTAAGTTACTTTGGTATATTAAATGTGAGTAGTTGCAGAAAGTACAAATATTGCTATCTCTTCAGTCTACACTTCACAAATGAGCAGCGTGATCAGCAGCCAATCACATCACTTCATTCAGTGTCCATTGGTGGTTAGTTATGTCAGTCTGTTATTCAGTTCAGGAACAGAGAGGAAAGCAAGTAATTGTATTGCCTCCTTTTCTCCCTGTGACAGATCCACATGACATTTTACAAAAAATAAAAATAAAAATAACATGAAATATTGTCCAAGCAAGAATGAACTGCAGCAAAACATTAAAACTGATAATAGTGGAAGTGAAATTTGAATAGAATTATAGAATAAATAGAGTTACTGAAGAAATAGGCAACTATGGGTAAATGGTACCTCCACTCAATGATCTCTAGATATGAAGCCTTATCTTAGGAAAGGTGAATTTATTAAAGTAAATGAAAAAAGTGGTTGTGATGAAAGAATGAAGATGTCGTAGAGGAGGTGATGCTAAGAAAATTTCAAGTGAAAAAACCTTTCAGAGATATTTCAAGATATTAAGGCACAAAGGATTAAGTGTTCAAAACTTCCAAATTTATGAAGGAGTATAATTCTCATCTAGTCATAGAAGATGCTTACTTTATAAGTTATATAAATAGAAGAAGGCAAGTGCCATACAAACTACTCTTGATAATTTTTTTTACAAAGAAATAATACACTTGAATTTTGAATGTTTTTAATATTTTAATGTTCTAAATAAAAATTAGTTTTATTTACATTTTCATAAATATTTCTATGTTATAACAGAGAGTAAATGAGTTTCAAATGTTTTGACAAAAATTTTTAAGGGTCATAGAAAAATTCTTCATAGATTCTAGTTATTATCCTTTTATCAGATACATAGCATGAAAATATTTTCTTCCATTCTGTAGGTTGTCTATTTGCCCTACTGATTGTTTCTGTGGATGTGCAGAAAGTTTTTAATTTAATCAGGCCCAATTTATTTATTTTCATTGTTGCTATGATTATAACGTGGAGGTCTTCTTCATAAATTCTTTGCCTAGGCTCATATCTAGAGGAGTTTTTATGACCTCTTCTTCTAGAATTCTTAGTTTCATGTCTTAGGTTAAGTCTGTTATCCATCATGAATTAATTTTTGTGAGTGGTGAGACGTGTGGGTACTGCTTTAGTCTTCTACATGTGGCTATTCAATTTTCCCCACACCATTTATTCAATAGAGATTCTTTCCTCCAGTGTATGTTTTTGTCTGCTTTATCAAAAATCAGATGGCAATATGAGGATGGTTTTATATCTGGTTCTCTGTTCTGATCCATTGGTCTATATCTCTGTTCTGGTGCCAGTACTATGCTGTTTTGGTTGCTATAACCTTGTAAGATACCTTGAAGTCTGGTACAGTGATGCCTCCTGATTTGTTCTTTTTGCTTAAGGTTGCTTTGGCAGTATCTCACTCTTGCTCAGGCAGATCTCAAACTACTAAGCTGAAGTCATCTCCCACCTCAGCCTTCTTGAATGCTAAGGTTACAGGCATGAGCCACCATGCTGACCTTATGCCTATTTTCTTAAGAGTTCTTATCATAAAAGGGTGCTGAAGTATGTCAAGTGCTTCTTCTGCATCTATTGAGAGGATTATATGGTCTTTGTTTTTGCTTCTATTTATGTCATGAATAACATTTATAGATTTGCATATGTTGAACCATCCTTACATCTCTGGGATGAAGACCACTTGATTGTGGTGGATTATTTTTTTTAATGTATAGCTGAATTTTGTTTTATAGTGTTTTATTGAGAATTTTTGCATGTATATTCATAAAGGATATTGGTCTATAGTTTTTTATTGTTGTTTTTGATGTGTCCTTTCCTGGCTTTGGTATCAGGGTGATATTGCCTCAATAGAACAGGTTGGGGAGCATTTCTTCCTTTTGTATGTTATAAAATAATTTCTATAGTATAAGTACCAGTTCTTCTTTGTTGGTCTGGTAAGATTTGGCTGTGAAACCAGCTGGTCTGGGAATTTATTTTGTTGGGAGAATTTTATTGCTGCTTCAATTTCCTTACTTGATATTAGTCATTCAGGAGTTCTATTTCTTCCTGATCGAGCCTAGGGAGGTTGTGTGTTTCTAAGAATTTGTCCATTTTCTCAATGTTCTCAAATTTATGAGCATAGAGATTTTTATGGTATTTAAAAATAATATTTTGTATTTCCATGTTGTCCATTGAAATATTTACTTTTGCATTTCTGTTTGAGCTTATTAGAGTCCTTCTACTTTCTGTTCCTGGTTAATCTCGTGAGAGGTCTGTTGATTTTGTTAATCTTTTTCAAAGTACCAAGTTTTGTTTCATTAATCTTCTGTATAATTCTTTTGTTATTGATTTAATTTAGTTCTGCTATGACCTTATTTATTTATTTTTTTATGCTGGTTTGGAATTGGTTTGCTCTTTCTTTTTTAATTCCTTGAGATGATTCATTAGGTTGTTGATTTGTGGTCTTTCTGTCTTTTGGATATAGGCATTTATGGCTATAAATTTTCCTCTTATGGTTGCTTTTACTGAATCCCACAGATTTTAATAACTTGTGTCCCCTTTGTCATTTAATTCAAATAATCTTTTGATTTCCATCTTAATTTCCTCCTTTCTGAAATACCTATTCAGCAGTAGGTTAATTTCCATGACTCTGTGTAGAGTTGAGTGTCTCTGTTGAATTGATTTCTGATTTTATTCCACTGTGGTCTGAGAAGATACATGGTATAATTTCTACTTTTTTAAATTTGTTAGGTGTGTTTTGTGGTCTAGGATGTTATCAATCTTAGAGAATATTCCATGAGCTGAAGAGAAGAATGTATATTCAGTGGATTTTAGGTAGAATGTTCTGTAAATGTCTGTTAGGCCCATTTGTTTTAGAGTTCCATTTAAATATGTCATTTCTTTGAGTATTTTCTACTGGGGAGATCTGTCCCATTTTGTCAATGGGTTGTTGAATTCCCCAGCTGTTAAGATACTGCTGTTTTTTATTTTGTGTAGATCAAATAGGGTTTACTTTATGAATTTGGGTGCACCTAGAGGCAAAACCGTCCACCAGCAAAAAGATTACAACTCACTGAAGACTCAGATGACTGTTAGCATTTTTTAGCAATGTAGTATTTTTTAATTAAGATATGTACATTGTTTTATTGGACATAATGCTATTGCACACTTAACAGACTCAGTACAGTGTAAACATAACTTTTATATGCACTGATAAACCAAAAATATTGTGTGACTCTCTTTATTGCAACATTCACTTTATTGTGTTGGTCTGGAACCAAACCCAGGATAGTTCTGAGGTGGTATGCCTGTATAAAGACTTATTTCTCTTATTTAAATACCTTTAGAAGATAATCAAATAGTTAAGGTAGAGTTAGTGACAATGTATTCTGTAATTTATGTCATAAATGGAAGTAAAATGCGCAACATTAGCACAAAGGTCAGAAGGGTGAAATGGAGTATACTTACCTTCCTTCCTCCCTCCCTCCCTCCCTCCCTCCCTTCCTTCCTTCCTTCCTTCCTTCCT
>CAUYMX010005459.1:0-27089 GCA_963573855.1 Lepilemur septentrionalis | reverse complement strand
GCCAGCGGTGGTAAGAGTGAAAGGGAATAGAAGGTATTCAGAGGCGGAGCAGACAGGGCTTTGGTGACAGGATGTGTGGGAGTGAGTGAAACAGCATGCTGAGCTTAGGCAACTGGATGGAAGATGATACCCTAAATGTCCTGTAATGTAAGGAAGAGAAGCATATATGGATGGGGAAAGATTAGTTTGGGTTAGATAGGTTGAGTGCGAAAAGCATTTGGGACGCCCAGATAAGGATGTCCAGGAAGAATTTAAAGTTCTGCTTTAGAGCATGTATGAATCACGATTTGGAGACATTAGGATGTATAGGATAGGTGGTAGCTCAAATCATCTTTCTCTATAGCTACTCATCTCTTATATATTTACACATTTTGTCCTGATACTGAGTATGACAAGAAGAATCGAGCCGGGCATGGTGGCTCCCGCCTGTAATCCTAGCACTCTGGAAGGCTGAGGCGGGCGGATCACTCAAGGTCAGGAGTTCAAAACCAGCCTGAGCAAGAGTGAGACCCCGTCTGTACTATAAATAGAAAGAAAGAAATTAATTGGCCAACTAAAGATATATATAGAAAAAATGAGCCTGGCATGGTGGCGCATGCCTATAGTCCCAGCTACATGGGAGGCTGAGGCAGAAGGATTGCTTGAGCCCAGGAGTTTGAGGTTGCTGTGAGCTAAGCTGACGCCATGGCACTCACTCTAGCCCGGGCAACAGAGTGAGACTCTGTCTCAAAAAAAAAAAAAGAAGAATCGAATTGAAGTATGGACCATGGCCTATTTCAAGTTCTTCATAAAATAGTGAAATTTTAATTGTCTTAGAGAATTAGCTAAACTACATTTAAAAAGCATAAATATAATTAAAAACTAAAGTCAAAGTAACAGCTATGGAGACACCTCTCCAAAAGAATTCTTACATGACAAAGAGTGTGGGAAGTTGGTTTCATCGTACCTTTCTTTTTGACATTGTCTGTGAATTTAAAAGCTTAGAATTATTATGCTTGTAGGGCAAAATTCAGATTGAGTATAACTGTATTTGGCAAGTATTGAATATCTACTGTGTCCTATGCTATAGTGATATGTTAAAAGAAGTTTGGAATATTCATGGTTTTTCAGGTATTTACATTTCCATTTAAGGAAATAAAGTACATATAAAAATAATTTGAATAGTCAGAGGCAGTATGTGATTATTAGAACAACATGGACAATTTAAAGAAAAAAGATCCTATCAGAAGTCAGAGGAGGCCTTCATGAAAGAAAGACTTTAACAGATGTTGCATGCCCTTTATGCACTGGGCATTTACTTTGCAAGATAAGAAGCTGTGTATTTATTGATGAGGAAATTGCTCCTAAGAAGAAGTAACTTGCCAAGACTCACAACTAGGTTTGTCTCATTATAAAGTCCATGTGTTTTTCCCAGTGAGACTTACTACTTAAAGATGAGTAGAGTCAACATCACTAATTGTTTTTTTTTTAAACAATACTTGCTTATCTTTCTCAAGATCTGATTATCCAGCCTGAGTTTGCTTTAGGACCATGGTTACCTACCACCAAAGTTACTTCTATTTTTTCTTTGCTTTTACTGTTTAAATGAATCTCTTGTTTTGAAAAAACTTTACAAGCAACAACAGAGCTTCTAAGGAGCATTAAGCTAATCTAGTTACCCAATTAAGATGATAAAATATTTATTGGATTCAAGAATCTTTTGATACATTGTCCTTTATGAGCTTATCGAGAGGCATGTTATTTTTAAATTGTTTTTATGATTTGAAAATGGCTAGAAGACACATAACACAGTCACACAAACACACTGCTTTCTCCATATTATTACTTGTATCAAACCCTAGAGCCTGGGGGATTCTAGTTGTAGCCTCACCCTGTGAAATCAAAGAGTCCTCATGCTGTGATACCCAATGAGAGCATTTTCGAAGGGTTGGGGGTTAGAGTTCAAGGAGAAAGAAAAATAAGTATAGTTGGCTTTGCCTGATTATTTGCTGTTTTAGAATGTAGATTTCTTTTCTATACAAAAGTCATTTTTTAACTTTTTTTATGTTGAGATACTTTAAACTACAGCTATGACACACTATCTCTAAGATATTTCAGTTTGCAAAGAAACAACATTTTCTGGTCTGAAATAACATCACATTTAGAAAGCTATTATTTTATTACACATAATAGTCACATTGAAATTTCTCCCATTGTTTGAAAAATATCCTTTACAACTGATTATTTCTATTGCAGGATGATGAACTGCATCCGCATCTCTTAAGTCCTTTTAAATTTATAACCAGTTCAAGTTAGACCGGATATTAAATCTATAGGTTTGATTATATTTAATTATTTTGGGCTGGTAGCATACATCATAGCTAATAAGTACTTTTTCCTTTATTACATCAAGAAACACAGTCTCTGGTTGCCCCATCCTTAGTGAAGCTGAATCGAGCATTAGATCAGGGTGGTAGCCACATGATCTTTCCTTGTAACCAGTAGATCTTTGCTCTTGTAATCTAGAGGTTATCTGTGTAGTACTACTTTGGCATTGCAAAGTTGTTCAGTTGTCTGAACTGTTTACCAGTTGATGATAATCCTTGCGTGAGTCAGTAATGTGTCAGAAGTTGAAATTGATTATTTTCAGTTGTAATTTCTTGTTTTTATTAACTGCCAGTCTTGCAGAGTTTTCTCTTATCAGCTGGGACTCTGGTTACTGAAATGACAATTCCTACTAATAAGGCAGGATAAATGCTTAATTCCGCCCTTTATCAATTTTCAAAGTAAAGAGTTAGTATAAAATCCACCCAGATGAGTTTTTTTTCTCATATTTCTGTTTTTTTTATTATCATATATAAACTTAGATTTTCATAGGATCAGTGTGTCTCAGTCAACAATATTCTTTCTTATGCTCAAATTGTGACAGTTTTAGCTATTGGGAGCCCTTTTGAACTGCCTCTAATCTTATCCTTTTGATCTTTGAATGATCCCTTACTTGCTGGGATTATCAGCAAGATATTCCAAATTTATTTTGTACTTTCTCTGCCCTATGCATGAAGCTAACTATGTTTCTAATAATGCTAGAAACTAAAATCTAGACTTTAGGGATATCATTTTTACCGAGCCCATCGTTTCTAAGCCTTTGCTGTGAACTGAGCTAAAACACATACTTTTTAAAATCATGAAATCATATTGATATTTTAAATTCAATTTTAACAGTATTATGCTGAATTTTGTATGCTTTGGTGAGTATGAACAAACCTCATACTTTGGTGAAGATCTTTTTCCAACCTTTCACTTTTTTTCAACTGGAAAAATTATTTTTATTTCTAACTTACTCCATAATGAGCTTATCTTCCTGATATGTAAATTACTTTTAGAAAATAAGAAAAAGGCAATAACAGTCGGAAGATATGTCCAGCCTTTCCCGTTTTCTTTTTCTTTCTTTTTTTTTTTTTTTGAGACAGAGTCTTGCTTTGTTGCCCAGGCTAGAGTACTGTGGCATCAGCCTAGCTCACAGCAACCTCAAACCTCAAACTCCTGGGCTCAAGCCCTCCAGCCTCAGCCTCCCTCCTGCCTCAGCCTCCCGAGTACCTGGGACTACAGGCGCGCCACCACACCCAGCTAATTTTTTTCTGTTTTTAGTAGAGATGGAGTGCTGTTTCTCAGGCTGGTCTTGAACTCCTGGCCTTAAGCAGTCCTCCTGCCTCAGCCTCCTGGAGTGCTGGGATTATAGGCATGAGCCACCATGCCCCACCCAGCCTTTTACTTTTTAAAGAAACTATAGATTGTTCATCTTACTGAAGAAAAGTAGAAAAACTCACCATAAATTTATTCTCTATTAAATAGACCCCACTAAGAATCTATATAAGAGATACAGGGAAGGAAGTAAATAGATAATGCTTATATGCATAGAATAGTTTTAGCATTGAAATACTATCTAATGCCCTTTATTCTGCTCCTTATTCCAGGTAAATATATGAAATTGTGAAAAATTATGCAAACTACATTACTGCATTTTTAAATACTAAATCTTTTAATTTGTAACCAGTGTAAATTTTTTTTGAGCTTCAGATATCATGCCTTTTAAACTGTTTCTAAAAGTGTTTACTTGTGCATGTTATAAACATGTTGAGATACAGAATTCAAGGTGATTTTGCATGGTATCTTCAACAGTGTAGTAACCACAGTTAGATCTTTTTCCTATCCTAATTGCAAAAAAGTGTCATTTTAATCAGAGTTACCTCTTGAAAGGTTATATTAAAGGTTCTTTTAAAAACCTGTAGCTAAATAGGAGACATTTACTATTATTAATAGATGGTATTCTTGCATGTTTGTGTGTTTTAAACTTAGCGGTAAAGTTGAAGAAAATATTTTTTAAATGTCTTTTAAATCCAATATACTCGTAATAATTAGGCAAGCTCAAAACTTTCTCTTTTCTTCCAGATAAAGCTTCACCAAGAAGGTTGCCCAGGAAACGGGCACAGAAGAGATCAGTGGGATCTGATGAGTAAATGTTCCTTTGTGCAACAATTCAGTCTTTGCTTAACCTGCCCTAATGTTTTTCGGCCTGATGGGAATTAGTGCAGAGAAGCCATATCACCATAGAAGGCAACTACTACTTATGTGTGGACTGAGAAATCAGAGTCTGTGGCGATAATATTGCTGAAAATGCACTGCATTCATTTTTCTAAAGTAACAAATCTGGTTTTTTTTAAAACCATTAAAATCTGTGTGTGCGTGTGTATGTATGTGAGCAGTTGGTTTTACCAGAATCATTGTTGAACTACCTGAAATGAGCCTTTAGAATACTATTATGCTTTTGTTTCTTCCTTTTTGACATTTTCTGATTTCTCCCCTCCCCAGAACTCAGTGAATATTTACCCAATATGATTGTTGATGTCCTGCCTTGAATAGTTTTAAAGGGAACAATTTGTTTGTTTCTTGGAATAGCTCAAATTTCAACTGATGGCACAAATTAGCATTTTGTTGTTGGTGGTGTATAACAACTAGTATTCTAAAGGCACAAGCAGGATTAGCTGCTTTTTAGCAATAGAATTGTTTTGGTACTTTGTTTGCTGTTTACTATAATGCACACCTTCAGAAAACTTCCAAATGAATTCAAGGAATTTTGGGATCTCTCTAGTAACAAAATTGTGAAACATGAAAATTCTGCTGACTTTGATAGATAAAACCTAACCCTACCCCCTTTTAACAAAAGGAAAATAGTACATTTGTGTAAACTGGGTTGTGTTGTCCATTGTTACTGTACTTCTGACCCAGAGATAGCTCTGGAATGATATTATACCTACTCAGTTTTTTTTTAAAGAAATAATTTTTCTCTCCTTAATAGATGCACCCCTTCTTAAGAAAAGTTGCCTTGGTCTACAGATTAAGCAGAACATTAAATTGTAGGGACAGAGACGAATCCTAGTCTTAAATGAGTTGGATGTTTTTAAAGCTATTAACCAGTCTAAACATTGGGGCATTTTGGTTGTTGACATAACCAAAAAAATCCAAAAAATTGTGCTTAAGTGCTTAAGACCTTAGAACCAAAATTAAACTGGACTTCATAAAATCCTTTTAGAGAGTTATTCTTGCTTTAGGCAGTAAATTCAGTTTGGCATTATTGTCAGACTAGATAAAGGGTAAAGTAAAATAGTAGGAACAAATAAGAGGCTTTCCCTTTCTATCTTTAAGCCATATTCTCCCACATATATTTTGTAAGGAAATGGTAAATGGAATTTTAGTGGCTCTTTAATTCCTGACCTCTCTTCATTCTCATCCAATACAATGCCCCCCATACTCATGCCCACACAGACAGAAACAAAACAAAATACACAGACAAACAAAAAAATAAACAAAAGTCTTTCTGAGCTGTTTAAGTATTTAAACATTTGAGCCAAAGCCAATGTCAATAGAATAGAAGTTATTGTATAATTGTTAATCACTTTGCAAGCAGAGCCTAAGTTGTCAAATAACCTATATTGGCATTGCTGGACTATAAACTTTCTATACCTGTACTATAAAGTGTTTGAGTTTTTAATTGGGCTGTGTGATCAGTAGTTTGTTTTGAAAAAGCTCTATGAGCTCTAAGTAACTCTGCATGGTTTTTTTGTTTAATGTAACATAGGAGACCCTTCACATTCTCAAGGAATATATTCCACAACATTTTTGTGAATATTTAAGTTTGTGAAACTGCTACAGTATAATGCAGTAAGGTATTAGTACAATGTTTAAATGGCCTCTAGAGAGTCTTACGGAATACGTGCGAATACATTGCAAAACCACACCAAGCTATACAGCTGCCAGCCCCTCTCACTCCTAAGTAATTTGCCTTACATACCAGCCCTTCTACTTCTGAGGTTCAAATTAGTGCCTTCAGAAATGTAGAATTTATTATTTGTCATGTTTTATTTTTTTAGTATAGATTGGGAACAATTGAAAACTCTTAAGTGCTCAGATGCCAGGGGTCTACTATAGCATCAGTAAGTATTTAGCAGAAACTAACTCCATAATGAATGGAATTCAATTCCACACATGGTTTGTTCAAGCACACTTAATAAGTAGCCTATTTTTTAAATGTCTTTTTTAAATGTAAATATTTGGATGAAGTTTTTCTTTGTTTTGATATATTCATTTGCTACCCCAGCCATGGTTTCAGAATTCATCTTTTGAACAACTTGGTTTCAGAATATGTAAAATGAACTTGAGGATCTTGTATATCAAACCTGTCACCTCAACATGTGAGAATAATGTGTTCATAAAGCATGGATCTCGCTTTGGTTGTATAGCTTCATCATTTATTTCATAGTCTTACACAGTGACTTTTAGGGCTAATCCTGCCCTCTAAAGCATTGTCCAGGGAGAGGAAAAGGGAAATGGGACCTCCAAGTTAGAAGCTTTAGGGAAGGAATAAAAGTAGAAATCAGAAGGAAAGAAACACTGACTTGATGTTAATGAGGTTTTTAATTTTACGCAGCTTCAGAAAATGTGACTTTGATAGGATGAAAAGGCAAATTTAGACCTTAAAATATATTAAAGAACTGCTGCCTTAAAAGCTTATTTCTAGCTCATCAGCCTAGAATGGTATTCTGACTTTTGGGGAAAATAAATAGTGGTAATGTAACATTGAAACCTTTACTTAATGACGTATTATTTTGGAGGTACAGTAGATAAATGTAATAATAGGCAAAGCTCATGTATAGCATTCATCTTTTGCAGTACAGTGATATCCATACATTGGTATGAAGGAAAATTTACCTGGTTAGCATTTGAATAATGAAATAATTTTTTAACTCGGCAATACGACAAGATTTTTGATAGACCACACCCTTTATTTTAGTTCTAAAATTAGATGTTAGCTTAAATGTAAAAACATTTTCAGATACACTTAAGTACTTCCACAGTTTTAGACGGTATCATTTACAGCCATAGAACTAAAATTGATAAATTTGTTCTGATTTTCTTAAAGTCCTACTTTGAACTACTACCTCCAGCTTAGTGAAGAGCATCCTAACATATTACAAGATCCTTGTTATTAATGTAAGTGAAACATTAGGTTTCATTGTTAAGCTGATCTGTATATTTGTAAGGTCATCCTTGGAGGATACTTAGAAAGGAAGAACAACACTTAAGAACTGACTTGGAATCATCTAAATAATTTCTTTAGGACTCTTATGACCTTAGTATTTGTATGATTTTATCCTTTTTCATTTATACAAAAACATGGCCTTCTATGTTAATTATATCATTTGAAGTTCTGAGGTTTTTCTTTTTTAAGATTTTAGAGTTGTTTAGGGATATGGCTTTTAGGTTTAGGTATCATTCAGCTGCTTTGTTAAGGAAGTGGAAAGGGAACTCATTTACTAAACATCAGCCATGTGCTATGTTCCCTTGGGCCTTTCCATTTACCATCTCATAAACCTTCACACCAACTCAAGGAAGGTGATATTCCATTTTGTAGATGGAAAAAACAAAACCTGCCAGGTTACATATTGAATATGGAAAGTTCAAATAACCTCAGTACTGAATATACTGTATACACTTGCTATATAATATATATCATAGTATATGAAGCCCCAAAGAGTCTTCTGAGCTATTATAAATTGATTTGTCTTAAGATTTGTGGTATATATATATAATTATTTGAAATTTGATATTTTGCTTTTGTTGTTTATAATTCAGTTATTCATAATACTCTGTTTAATCTCTATTAATCATGTGTCTTTATCTCCCTGGTTAATAGAATCATGGTCTATAAAAACGTTTTCTGCAAGTTAGATTTAATAGCTTGATTGGATTTTCAAGCTGAAAAGAGTTGAAAGATCCATCTTCATGTTAGAGATGACAGTAAAGTGTCTGCTCTTGGGTTATACAACCAGATAGTTCCAGAACTGGGGATTATAGGTTTAGGCTTCTAGTCTTCTTTCTGTTCTGTTACGGATTTCCCTTAATAGGCACAGTGGGGCATTAAAAAGAGAATCCAGTGTACCTGGAAAGCACATGAGGGATAACCTTTAAAGTCTCTAAATCACAGTCAAAGAGTGACGTCTGTCAGTACCTGTGGCAGTCTGTCACCTTGTGGACATGTCTGTCTCCCTCTGTATTAGAAGCTCTGAATCTTGTTTTTTATCCCTAGCTTCTAGTTCACAATTATGTAGGAACCAATTACTGTTCAAAGGAAGAAGAAGAAAATGTTGGCCAGTTTTCATTTGCTCTTCTTCCATGTGATTAGTGGGATTCATAAATATTCCTGGTGGTAAGCCACTGTCATTGGCAATTCTGTGAGGCTGAACAAAGAGAGGTACACTAGCCTAGGAATTAGGAGACCTTTGTTAGTCTGCCTTGGCCACTAACCAAACAGCTCATCCCTGGAGTCTCAGTGTGTTCTTTTGTAAATTGAGAGGTACTTGAAGTGTCAGCCCTAAACCCTTACTTAATGCAATGTTATTAAATGGTTCTTCCTTTAAAGTTAGTTGTTTACGTAGCAGAAAAGAACTCATATTGTGCTGCAAGTGTTCAAATCCCAGATCCTTTCTTCTTAGGTGGAGACAAGTTACATAACTGCACTGTACTTCAGGTTTTGGTGCCTGCCTCCTAGGTTTGTTAGTAGTTAGTATACAGAAAGTTCTTAGAACATTGCCTGGCACTCAGTAAGCCATGTGATCATTGCTGTTACAACATCCCATGAAGCATGGGGTGGGAAAGAGTATATGGTACTTTTTGGACTTCAATGTGGAGTAATAGTTATATGTAAGCTAAAAATAGTTTTCTTTTTTAAAGAATAAAATTTTTAAGATGGCCATGTAATGTGGCTAGCGCTGTGGATTTTGTAATGAACCAGTAATAAGGCAGGCAAGGGGAGTTTTTGTAATAAATCTTTTAGCACCTACGCGTCCAGTGGTTCTTTTGTAGAACACTTGAAGAGGCTACATATTTTCCAGTGAAGTTGGTGTTCAAATCATTTTTGAAATTCATTTCTCAGAATTTCAGCATATGAACTACCCAAAGAAAAGAAGTCTTATTTCTGAATGTTTTTTCAGAAATCATACTGTTCTGATCATCTGTCTTACATTTGTCAAAATAGGTGCTTAAGGTCTAAAGGCACTTTGGAAAGGAGTATCACAAGTACTTTAGTCAAAAATGGTGTTCAGATTGAGTCTGTCAAGCATCTCCTCTTTCACATATATCCTCATTTCATCATCACAGTGACCCTGGAAGACCCCATGATGAACAGCCTGCAGGAGCCCAGGCATCCATCCAGTCACATTTGGTCTGTTGTTCTTTCCAGCTTGGTTGGAATAAGGTGTACGGATCCTTTGACAGGGAGCACGTTCACAGTAATGCACGAAATACACTTTACCTGTGTTCTCACTGCAACACTTAGGATTTGCTTGGTATTTATATTCTCTGATGTGCTTTTTTTTTTAATGCTGTCACAGTCCAGAATCAGGCTATGTTTGTAGATACTCTGAACAATAGCTTTCATAAAAGGACTCATTGCCATCATCCATGGTAGAAGATTTAAAGCAATTGGTCCCCAGTACATAATGAGAACAGGATTTCATCCCCTTGAACTCTTCCGAGCAGTTTAGGTATGTGCATTTGAAAGTCTTGCATTTACTATCTCATCCAGTTCATAATCACTGACCTTTTCATGTCTGAAACATTGATGACGTCTTACATCTGGCCCTACAAGCCCATGCCACTGTCTCCCAGGTGGAAGTCAGATCCAGAGCAGGCTGCTGTCTGCTCTTGAATTGGAGTGTGGCCAAAGGGTCACTCTAACTGGTGGTATGAGAATGTTTGTCTTCACTTCTTCCTTAGGTGAAGTCCACCCGAATGGCATATATCTGGTTTATACTATAGCCCCCTGCCTAGAATTATTCACATTTCAGGAACCATCTGTAAGAATCTGTGACCTGTTGGTCACACTGGCTTTTCACATACTGAATGGTAGCCTCAGGGGTCTGATTTCAAGAGATAACCCTGTTGGTGGGTGTTCATGGTTATCTCTGCAATGAGAACGTTGTTGCATCGACTGCAACAAAGGTGCGATCCAGGGTGCTCAGAGCTGAGTCCTTACAGTTGAACTTTTTCACTATCACCAACCAGCTCCTTTCCCTTCCAGATTGTTGAAGTCTTATCTCCAGTTGTAAACCTCCTTTCCCACCTCCTCTCCATCTCTGGCTTCTTTTCTTTTGTGCTTATCTATACAAAAACCCTCTTGTCTTAAGTCTTGCCCATGACTTTCCTTCCTCTAGCTGCAAGTCCTGTTTTTTTGTTGCTTTTCCGTTCTTTGTCAAAGTATCTACTATGCTGTTGGCTTCCTTTTCTTTGCCAGACTTCTTTTCAATTTCCTTCTAATTAGCTTCTGCCCAGGAAGACGTGCTGTATTAGGAGCTCATGGCTCCCCACTTGCTGGAAACAACTTCAGTCTCAGTTCCCCGTTTATCCCATTGACCACCAGCCCCCAAATTCACCCTTTGCTGAGCTCCTTTTCTTTTGGTGATTCTGTTGACAGGCCCCAAGCTAGCTCAGCTCGTCCTCCGCTCTGGACTAGCCTGTTGAGAGAGCTCAGCACTTCTCTTGGCTTCCTCTGCTAACTCTTGATTAATTCATTCCTGATTTTTTTTTTTTTTTTTTTTTGGAGACAGAGTCTCGCTCTGTTGCCTGGGCTAGAGTGCCGTGGCGTCAGCTTAGCTCACAGCAACCTCACACTCCTGGGCTCAAGCGATCCTATTGCCTCAGCCTCCCAAGTAGCTGGGACTACAGGCATTTGCCACCATGCCCAGCTAATTATATATTATATATATGTATTTTTTTAGTTGTCCAGCTAATTTCTTTCTAGGTTTTTAGTGGAGACAGGGTCTTTCCCCTGCTCAGGCTGGTCTTGAACTGAGTTCAAATCATCTGCCCACCTCGGCCTCCCAGAGTGCTAGGATTACAGGCATGAGCCACCGCGCCCTGCCCATTCCTGATTTTTAGACCCAAATTATTTCCTTAGTGCCATTATAACTGCCTGTGACTCATTTTCACTTAAAGTTCTTATTGTAACCCCAAACCAATAAATCACAGATACTTAACTTTCCTCCATAAGCCTTCCCAGTCTAACTTCTGTCGTTCTTTAGCAACATGACTCTCATTTAGCCAACCTGAAATCTTACAAAGCCCTGACTGTGGTATTTTGCACATAAGTATTTAATAAATGATTACTAATTTTAGCTCTGCTCTGAATAAGATTTCAGTTCTCTCCACTTCATAATCTTAACAACTTACAGAACTTGAGGGAAATCTGAATTTATGCAGTTTGGGCAAAAATACCCCTGGTTCAAAATACTTTTTTGTTTTCTAATTGATTTCAGGAGGTCTTGGGTTTGCTATTTTAATTTTAGTGCTTGCAAACTCGAAATGTGATTTCTGACATCGTATTGTAATCAGATTTGTTTATGGTAAAACTTCTACAGTGTGAAGTTTTATCCGGTAATTATATCTAAAAATGTTATTTGGATATCTTTTGAGACTAATGAAAGTGGAATAATGAATCCTTAAAATTCTTGTGCAGCTTTGAGAAATGTTCCTGCTGTTTGAGTATCTGGAAATCTCATTTTTTTTAAGTTTGGTAAACCCAAGATGTAAGTGAGCACTTGTATTTCTTGGTTATTTTCATTGGTCTGACCTAGTGCTTACACTGGTCTACTGTCCTGTCGAATGCATCTTTTAATTTACGTATCACTTAAAGCCAATCTTGAAAGTCTTTTTGTGCAACATGAGATGTTTCCTAAAGTACCAATGCATATGACGGCTTGGTCTTGAAGATGAGAAGCACAAAAGGATTCTAAAATATAAGCCAAAAAACCAAAAATTACAATTTTGATCAGAATTTCTACCTGGAAATTATTTTAAAAATTCACACATTTTCTACATAAAAAATTCAGACATTTCAAATAACAAAGTGGTGTTTAGAATAAAGCTGATTTAAGATGAATTTTACATGAGCTATTGGTCTGTCAGCTAGTTGGCTTTTCAGATAATGGCCATAAAGACACTCCCTCCCTCTCCCCACACAATAAGTAAGGCTTCTCCCCATCCCCATTGCTGCTCACCTTTGAGGGGTTTGGTTCCCAATAATTGCATAGACTGCATATTCTGACCATTTAAACATTTCTAAGCAAATAGAGATGGCTCTTGGATTTAATTTTCTTGGCTGTATACCAAGTGAGTCAGTAGTACCCATAATTTGTTTCTCTTTAAGATTTTATTCTAAAGCAGTAGAACTGAATTAATGTGTTCTTCATAGAATAAGTAACTTTTGATTAGAGGCTGTGCACATGTTAGAGATTAGTCTTTGTAAACTATGTAATGACGTCTTCAGTCTTTTCTGCTGAAAGGAAAAAATGCTTTGAGAATAAAACAAATTAGGACAGTAAGAACCAGCATTTTTATGTCTTCTCTACAATGCTTAAAACCCTCAGTATTAAATTTTGGATTAATCCAAAGTTTAAAAAGAAATACACCAAAATGCTAAAGCAGTTTTTGTGTTAGAGTGGTGGATTTACATTTTCCTTTCAAAATGTTTGTAATGTGTTTATATTTTATAATGGAAGCAATAAATACAATGTTAAATTTATCTGAGCCTCCTACGATGAGTAGAATAATCACAGTGGTTGTGGACAGCTTTTCTGCAGCCCAAAAAGAAAATAAGCCAAGTTTTAAAACTTGGATGTATTGTCACTTTACATATTCAAAGAAAATCAAGATAGATTATTAATAGAAAATGCTAGAAAGTGTTTTTCCTCTGCAGGGACCCCAGCCGCCTCTGTTATTTGTAAAGTCATCAGCCCCACTTGCTGCTGCCCAGTTGGTGCCAGGTGCATGCTCAGTGCCGCCCCTCCTGCTCCATCCTTTGCCTCTCTGGCCTCCTGCCCAGCCTGAGCCCCTCCCTCACACCTTCCTCCGGCTCTCACAGGCACTCTCCCATGGACTGCAAGGCCCTCCAGGCTCTGGCGCTTCCCTGCCTCGCCTTCTCGTATGCTTCCCGTCAGCCACCTTCCCATCCTGTACCTGGCCATGCGTGTCCAGGAACAGGGCCTTGGCACAATGCCCTCTGCCCAGGTCTCAGCCGCCATCTTTCCTGCTGTCAGCCTTCCCTGACCAACTGCTCTCAGGGAAGGCATCACCCGAGCATCCCGCATCACACACCCAGCTTTGTTGTCCTCAGACTGCCTTGTCCTTCCATTGCCTGTGACCCCCTGTGAAATAAATGGAAGCTTCATGACAGCAAGAATTTTTATTTAAGCTCATCAACTCCTAAAACAGTACCTGGCACATATGGTAGGTGTTTAATAAATATGAATTATTTATCACAGCCACACAGTGAAGTTGGTATATCCTCATTTTGCAAATAAGGAAATTGGATACACAGGTTAAATAACTTGCTAAAAATCACTCAACTGTTAAGTGGAAGAGCTGAGATTCGAACCCAAGTGTGCCTGTGTCCAGAACCTTCACGTGATCGTGCTGCCTCCCTCATACTATGAAGGTTCTTTCTCCAGGTCACCTACTGGTTACCATTCACTGAAAACCCAGGAGATGGGAGGCTGAATTGTCATGCTGTGGGCTCACAGGTGCCCAGAGCTCTGGCTGGGGACTTCCAGGCTCATGGGGCAGGCTGTTGCACCTTGAGGATTCTGTACAAGAATGAGAAGTTTAATGTCTATTTTGGTTGCACATTGCAGCTCGACCAGGAAGGATTTACCAAAGCAAAGACTAAGGAAACTGGCAACCAGGTGCATAGGACTCACTGTAAATGGTTTATGTGAAATTCCCTTAGGGGAGTTCTACAAAGGGAAGTCAAACACTAGGGGGGTAGATCACAGCTGTAGCTTCTAAATGAAAAGTTGGTTCCTAAATTGTGAGTGAATTGTAACCTTAAATATTTCCTCCTTAGATGCTTAATAAGTTTACCAAATTAAACCAAGTAGAAACCACTAAATAACCTATCACAGGTGCACAAAAGCTGCCCACTGGCCATAACAAGAACACTGAGGAAAGAGACCTAAGGAAAACTCTGTAGAAGTCCCCTTCCATTAGGGTCTCATGTCAGGAGACTATGTCATTAAAAATTTGTAAATATATCACCGAGTTTCTTATAAGGGAATAATTAATCACGCCTATTTTGGGGGGGGTTATAATTTTAAATTGGTAGTATTTCTCCTCTGCAAGAATTCTCCAAATGATGTGAAAACATTTGAAAGCTTACCTGGGAGTATCCCCCAGCTCCCTTGATGCCCCTCAGACGGGGGTGTCTTGGCTGCCTTCTGCTGCTCGCAGATGGTACAGCAGGGACTGAATAACCCACTCCCAGGGCTGCCCCTTGGTACCGCCAGAAAGCTGGAGAGGCCTGGGAAGAAGAGGAGACTGTTAGCTCCTAAAGCAAACTGCCCACTGCAGCCAACCCAACCTGCCTGTGCATGCCTGTGCTCCACCCCACCCCCAAATGAAACATCAAATTAGAGTGAAAAATACTGCTTTTGCTAAGATGTCAAGGAAATAATCTTGGATTTTTTTTTTTTAGTTATCTGAATGGTTTGTGTTAGTGGAAATATGAGGCTATAAGAGAGACCCCTGTGGGTCGCCTGTAGAGCAGGGTGACCACAAAATGTGCTCTCTAGAGTCATCTTGTCCCCCGAAAGAAACAACCTCCAAGGACAGGTGAAGCCAGCCACCCCTCTGGTGACCTCAGAGGAACAAATCAAATACTTTCACATATTGGACATTAGTGTAGTATGATGGTTCATAGCTGCTGGAGTTAGCCCTTGTTTGAATGAAGACTCACCCAGTTAATGGCCAGATAACCTCAGGCAAGTCACTTAACTTGCCTCAGCCTGTTTCTTCATATGTAAAATAGGGATAATAGTAACTAGAGTTATTAGTAGTTAATCCAATGAACATTTATAAAGTCCTTACCATATGTCAAGGGTCTTGTTTTTTTTTTTTTGAAATGGAGTCTCACTCTGTTGCCTGGGCTTGAGTACCTTGGCATCAGCCTATCTCACAGCAACCTCAAACTCCTGGGCTCAAGCGATCCTTCTGGCTTAGCCTCCTGAGTAGCTGTGACTACAGGCATGTGCCACCATGCCCGGCTAATTTTTTCTATATATTTTTAGTGGGCCAATTAATTTATTTCTATTTTTAGTAGAGACAGGATCTCACTCTTGCTCAGGCTGGTCTTGAACTCCTGAGCTCAATGATCCTCCCGCCTCGGCCTCCCAGAGTGCTAGGATTACAGGTGTGAGCCACCGCGCCCGGCCTCTTGTTAACTTTTTAAAGATCCTGCATGTAAAAAAAGCTGATCCCAATGGCTGGCCAAGAGTAGCCTTCTAATTTTTACTACAAGGAATGTTTATTTCCTCATTACATAAGCAGTGTCTACTTCTGGGCCAATTAAAAACCATCAGCAACTTTTTCCCCCCTCACTGTGAACTTCTACTTAAAAGTCATGGGCCTCTCATTATTTTCCCCTACTTAATGTTAGAGTTGGAAAGAATCTTTTTTGAGACAGGGTCTTGCTCTGTCGCCCAGGCTGGAGTGCAATGGCATCATCTTAGTCCACTGCAACCTTGAACTCCTGGGCTCAAGTGATCCACCTGCCTCAGCCTCCTGAGTATTTGGGACCATGGGTGTGTGCCACCACACCTGACTAATTTTTTTTTTTTCTGGTAGAGATGGGGTTTCGCTATGTTGCTTAGGCTTGGTCTCTAGCTGGCCTCAAGCGAACCACCCAGCTAGGTCTCCCAAAGTGCTGGGATTACAGGCGTGATCCACCATGGCCAGCTGGAAATAGTCTTAAGAGAGTCATCCAGTCCATCATTTTGCCCAATGCAGGACTCTGTTCTGTAATCTGGTGTATGGCCACCTCTACGTGGCCAGGTGGACTGTCCTGTCTTTGGACAGCTCAACTATTAGTTCCTTCTTAAACACAAATCAGCTTCCTTGTCCGTGTCCTAATTCTGCTCTGCAGATCTTAGAAAAAAGTCTGCCTTCTCTCCGTTATCACAGCCTGAAGAGAGCTATCACTTCTTCCTTGGTCAAAAATCATCTGTCATCCAGGCTAAGGTAAAAGGCAGTAACAACCACTCAACCTACCTGCATCTTTTAAAAAACATATTCCCAGAGTAATTTTGTTTTCAAGGAACTACTGTCTTTTTAAAGATGATGAGAATTGTCTGGCCACTTAAAACCTCACATATTTTATTGAGTTATATAAATTATTTATATATTTTTTTTTTAGACAGGGTCTTACTCTTGCTCAGGCTGGTCTCAAACTCCTGAGCTTAAGCAATTCTCCCACCTCAGCCTCCCAGAGTGCTAGGATTACAGGCGTGAGCCACTGCACCTTGGCTGAGTTATATAAACAAAAGGGTCCAAATGATGACAAGATAAAAGATGAAATGTGTTACTTCAACTATTAGTTCTTGCTCCTAGGCAGCATTCACAGATTGAATTGCCCATAAGATTGTGGGGCAGGGCTTAGGCTTGCTTAAAGTACAAAGTTAAGGGTGCCATCTCCAGAAAGTCTGATTCTGTGGCTTTGTGTTGGGGCCCAGGAATCTGCCATTTAAAAATTTTTTTATTTTAATTTTTTTAGAGATAGATAGGGTCTGGCTGTGTCGCCCAGGCAGGAGTGCAGTGGTGTGATCATAGCTCACTGCAGCCTTGAACTCCTGGGCTCAATGAATCCTCCCACCTCAGCCTCCTGAGTAGCTGAGACTACAGGTGTGTGCCACCATGCTAATTTTTAAGTTTTTTTTTTTTTTTAGAGATGGGGTCTTGCTGTGTTGCCCAGGCTGGTCTCACACGCTTGGCCTCAAGTGATCCTCCCACTTTGGCTTCCGAAAGTGCTGGGGTTACAGGTGTGAGCCACCATACCCAGCCAGGCATCTGCATTTTTACAAGCACTATTCGTTCTCCTACAACCATACTGCAGGGGTTGTGGCTCCAGGGAGTTCTGGGGCTTACACCATGAAGTCCCTAACTAGCCATGTGGTGCAGGATAGCACAAGCACACTGGTGGCGGTGGGGAGCCTCCACCTGACTTTTTCTTGTGCAGAAACAGGGCTGCATCCCTTGCCCCCTTCATATTATTTCTCCCCTCTTGTTGGATGGCTGAGACACCATCTGAAATTGGGGGCTGCTGACCCTTATTGAGCACTTAGCTCTCATTCAGGGCTGCTTCTAAGTATTTTACTTGTGTTCACTCTTTTAACTCTCTATTTGAGATACGTTCTAACATCACCATTTTACAGCTGAGGCAATGGAGGCACAGAACCATGAAGCAACTTGCCTGGGTCACCCAGCTGGTGGGAGAGCGAGCCGGGATGCAGAGGCAGGCAGTCTGACCCCAGGAGCCCCCATGCACTCTGCCACAGCACCCGGACTGCTCCAGGCAGTGTCAGGCCTGTGCAGCCAAACACCCCATGTCCCAGAGGCACCGGGGACTCAATGTGGGAACTGGTCGCTTTCCTTCCCTAAAGCACTTTTTTTTTTTTCTTTATTGAAGTATAATTTACATATCATGTCTTTACTCCATTTTAAGTGTACAATTAAATGGTTATTAGTAAATTTACCAAGTTGTACAGCTATTTACATAAATCGGTTTTAGAGGATTTCCTACCCCCTATTGAGACCCCTAATTCCCATCCCCAACTACATTTCAAGCATGCCCCTCCCCTCCAGTGCTCACCACATCCCTCAGATGTGGGTCTACCCCCCACCCCCCGAATCCCTGGTGAACACCACCACCATTTGACCTCAAGTCCACAAGAAACTCCCTTTTTGCAGACCCCCTCCATCCTCCTACCTCTTAATCTCCTAAATCCAGCTCTTCTGTGCCGGCATGGCAAACTCTTGCTTTCTGCCTGTTGAGTAAGCACTTGCCAGAGGCCCACAGCCCGTGTGCAGGCGGTGCCCACCTGTACCTGCAGCACCACGAGAGCTCTGCCCCACCCTCCCAGCTGCCAGTCTGGTCCCCTTCCAGCCCACTACCCACTAGCTGTTGTCATTGTGAGATGGCATTCTGAGCCTGTCTCTCCCCCTGCTGAAAACCTTCCAGTGGTTCCACAGCCAGCAGGACAAAGGCCAGAGCTTCTACCATTTGCCTTGCCTGCCCTTTGAACCCGCTCTCTCCCCAGTCGTCCTTTGACCTTGTCCTCCAGCGGGGCTGCTTGCTCCTGTGCACACGGCATCGTTGCTCCCTTGTACCTTCACAGGCTGCCCTCTCTCCCTAGGTGGGAGGGCTGGACACCCCACCTCCTAGCCAAGCACCCGGTTTGGGGTAACCTTTAGTTGTGATGTAGTTCAAACTTACACAAAAGTTGCAAGAAAGTACAAAGAAATTCCCCATGCCCTTCAACGTCACCCAGAGCATTGTTAGCATTTTGCCACATACATGTATGCACACAGGCACACATGCTCACCATTTATATTATTTTTTCTGAGCTATTTGAGAGTAAATTACAGACATATCCTGTCCCTTTACCCCTAAATACACCAGTGTTTATCTCCTAAGAACAAACGTTCTCTTACATAACCAAATTACAGTTAGCAAAATCAGGAAATGTAGCATTTATGCAATGTTTTCTAAGCTACAGGCCGTGGTCAGATTTCACTAATTATCTTACTAAGGCCCTTGACAACTGTTTTTTCCCGGTTCAGGATCATGTTACATCTAGTTGTCTCCTTAGTCTCCTTTATTCTAGAACACCCCACTTTTTCCGTGTCTTTCACAACATTGGTATTTTTTTTCAGAGACAGGGTCTTGCTCTGTTGCCCAGGATGAGTGCAGAGGTGCCATCATAGCTCACTGCAGCCTTAAACTCCTGGGCTCAAACGATCCTCCTGCCTCAGTTGGTCTACAGGCACGCACCACCACGCCTGGCTAATTTAAAAAAATTTAGAGGACACTGGCATTTCTGAAGAGTACAGGCTGGTTGTTTTGCAGAATGTTGTCTAATGAGAGTCTGTGTGATGTTTCCTTGAGATTAGATTCAGATTCTGTCTTTCTGGCAGAAACAGCCCTGAAGTGATGCTGTGTCATTTTCCGAGCAGCATCTCCAGGGTCACATGATGCTCCTGGGTTGTCCTGTTTTTGGTGGCATGGGTACTGATGACTTGGGAAAAGTGGGGTCTTATTTATTTTTTACAACCTCAGTTTTCATGACACCTCCTCTAAGGAAGCGCTCTCAGCCCACCCCTCCAGGCACCCACAGGGAGGTTAGGTGTCTCTTCCCTAACCTAAGCCCTGGGGACGGTGCCTCATCTGCATGGACTGAGCCATCGTGGTGTGCTCCTCTCCCCCTGCTTGAAGCAAGTTCCATGGAAGCAAGGACCACATCTTGCTCACCGTTGTGGCCCAGCTCTTGGTCCAGGGCCTGGCACACAGTAGGCACTTAATAAATATTTGTTGAGTGAATGAAAGAATGAGTGAGAATACTTGGGAGCTGATTCTGTTACAAAGCAAAAGCCTCCAACTCTCTCCAGACGATTCTTGTGATTGTTCATGGCTTTACTCATGAAGCATGGCTGAATTTGGGGCTTTCTTTTTATGCCAGTTTCTCACTGAAAGCATGAAAGTCTAACTAAATCCCAAGAAAGAAGCATGGTATTTACCCTTTCTTTGGGGAATCACAGAATGGACCAATTTCAGAAACTTTGAACCCCATCCTAGATTTTTCTATCAGTTTCTTCATGGGAGGAAGTGTGGGAGTGAGGGGAGGTTCTCTGGGTCTTTGATTGTGGGGAACATTTAGACTGGGCAGAGCAGCATAGAGAGTCTTTGATGCTAGATGGGCCCTCCGCCCCGTTGCCTCTGTCCTGCCACATGCTTCGCACCGGTCGGGAAGTGCCTGGTGGGGCGTCCTGAAGCCTCTCAGGAGGTCACTCTCTCCCTTTGCTCTTTCAGACGCAGGAGAAGGGAGACTCACTGATGGCATTTGACTGCCCCACCTGCAGCGTGGCCACCTCTGGTCTCCAGGTGCCAGGGCTGTGCCCTCCGCCTCAGCTGCTTCAGGAAGTCCCCTGGACAGGCAATTCTGGAGACCCGTCCATCTTCTGCACCGTTTTGCTATTTGTGACACTTAGGACAGCGCCAACTCACTCAACTGGATCCTCAATGTGATGGCTCTGGGAAGTCACTGCGGGGGGGGTGGCTGTGTGACGAGGGCCTCGTGGCTGATGAATAACAGCTGTTGTGCATTGTTTCTGGGTGGAGATTGCCCAGGAAACCAAGCCAACTTTGCTAGCCGGTAGGACAGGGGATGTGGGTCCCCACCAGTGAGTACTGGATGAACCATGCGACCCAAGCAGAAGGTTCCTTCGGGTCAGCTTACTCTCACCCCATTGCGTAGATGGCCCCCGAGGCCAGCAGACAGAGGGCTCTGTGTGAAGTGAGCCGCCATCCCCTGCGATGTGACGGCTGCAACACACGCAGCAGCTTCCAGTTCCATCTTAGGGAAGTTCAAAGTCCTCGGGAGGAGGGCGGGGAGGGGACTCCAGAAGGGTTGGCAGCTGCAGCAGTCAGCCAGGCCTGGGGTGGAGGTAGAAGTCGGTGTCCAGGCTGAATAATGCTTCACGTGAACATGAGTATCATGCCTTAGAAACGAGTGAGCTCCTTGCAGCTGGGACTCTGGAGGCCTGGTGTCTGTGTGTTGGTGCTCAGAATGTGCTCCTGGGGCTCTTGTATTGTGCTGAGATGAATTGAGTTGAATTACATTAAATTGAATTGGACTGAAATAAATTGGATTGAAAGGCCTACAGATTAGTGTGAATCTCTTGCTGAGTGCCAGGCCCTGGGGAGTCAAAGATGAATAAGCCAGTCCCCGTCTTTGCAGCAGCTGGGCCCATTGCTAACGGTGATGCGGTGGACTTGCGGCAGAAATGAATGCGGATGGCTGGGTGGGTATGTGGAGGAGGCTTAGAGAGGCTTCGAGAGGAAGTGACCTTTGAGCTGAACCTTCGACAACAGTGTGGGAGGATTTTAGAGAGAAGGAGCTGGAGGTAAGAAGGACCCAGGGGACCCAGAAAGAAGCAGGAACACAGGTGCATCACAACTGAGGAAAGGAAGAGAGAAGGCCATGAAGCAAGTTATAACTCCGTCTGACAGACAAAGCCAGACCTATTAATACTGTGCACGGACATATTCACATACGGAGAAAGTGTGTCGTGACATCAGCCTGTGAACCACACGCACCAGAATCACTTGGAACGCCCCCTCATCCCCTGCCACACACACCCCTACTAAATCAGAATCCCGGAAGCTGGCCCAGGAACCTGCATTTTAGAACAAACTCTACAAGTGAATTCAAAGATGGCACCAACTGTGTGTTCGCAGGTGGGCAGGTAAGCCTCTGTTAGGTAGGTGTGGGGAGCCACTCAACGATTTTTAAGTGGCGAGTGCAAAGGCCTGTACCTGCGTCAAATGAGCAATTGTCATACTTCCCTGCATGTCAGAATCGCCTGGAGGACTTGTCAAAACACAGACCGATGGGTTCCACCCCTGAGGTTCTGAGTCAGTCAGTCTGGAAGTGGGGCCTGGGCATCTGCTTTGCTGATAAATCCCCAGATGGGTGATGTGGATACTGCCGATCCAAAGAATTCTGAGGAGGAGATTGATTTGAGAGATCCTGAGGAATCCAGCCAGGTCGAGGGATGGTCCTGTTGGCTCTTCTGAGACCTGCAGAGCCAGGACAGTGGCATTATTGGAAGCATTTTGATTTGACCAGATACACCTTCTTATTTGTACGCCCATCCTGGTTTTAGACCGTCTGTGACAGTGGTATGGCGCTCTGGACATGTGACCAGTGCCCTGTGGCCCTGACCTGAAGACAGGTGAGCGTGGGCCAAGCAGTCCAGGAGTCGCCGCTAGGGTCCCTTGGTCAGTGTTATGCTATCTCCCATGCAGTGCTGCAGAGGCCCATGGCTCTGTAAGTGACAAACATTTTTAGGGATACATGCAGTGCCTAGATTCCTGCATCTCGTTCCTGCAAGGTCACAGGTGAAATCCCCTGTGTCCCTTGGAAGGGCTGTGTCTGCCATCACCCTTGGGGCCTGGTCCTACTTCCCAGATCAGGAGGTGTTTATTAGCGCTCTACATAGGATTGATATAAGGCCCCACTTGAAATTATAAGCCTTTTTTAGTAGCACCCCATTTCCCACCAGCGAGGTCAGTACTATGGCCGAGCCCGAAGGCACAATCAAATCAATTTCCAAACACCATCTTTGCAGGTCTTGTCCTGAGACTCCTCGTGGTACCAGCTCTGTACCAATCAGGGTCTAATCAAGAGAGAGGAAACCGGCCGGGCGTGGTGGCTCACGCCTGTAATCCTAGCACTCTGGGAGGCCGAAGTGGGCAGATTGTTTGAACTCAGGAGTTCAAGACCAGCCTGACCAAGAGGGAGACCCCATCCCTACTAAAAAAATAGAAAGAAATTAGCTGGACAATAAAAATATATAGAAAAATTAGCCAGGCATAGTGGCGCATGCCTGTAGTCCCAGCTACTCAGGAGGCTGAGGCAGGAGGATCGCCTGAGCCCAGGAGTTTGAGGCTGCTGTGAGCTAGGATGATGCCACGGTACTCTAGCCCAGGCAACAGAGTGAGACTCTGTCTCAAAAAAAAAAAAAAAAGAGAGAGGAAACCACACATCAGTTCGAATAGGGAGGTTTGACGTAACTGTGACAGGGGATTAGAGTAATGAGGGGTTGGCTAGTAAAAAGTAAAGAGATCTCTAAGTAACCAGTAAAGAGATCTCTAAGTAACCTAGGAAGAACAGCTATAATGGAGCAGCCACTGCCCCCAGGCTGAGATCAGCCCTCACTTTAGAGATCACTGCCAAGGCTCGCTGAGTGGCTGAGAAGTCGCCATTGGTGCCACGCTGGTGGGGTTTGCTGGAAATGCAGCTCAAGGGTGCCAGGGTAAGCTGTTCCTGTAAGGGGGAGTGCCTTACTGGAGGAAGTCAACCACAAATGACTTGAGTGGGATGCTGGAGGAATCTGCTGGCTGCTGGCTGCTGGCTGCTGGCTGCTGGGTGCAGCTGACCACCATCCCCTGCAGGGCCAGGTGCTGGAGGATAAATGGTAGGAGTCAGCCAAGTGGGCACACAGGACCAGGAAGGAAAACCCCTCCTCTTGCTATGTCTTGCCACTGCCCTCTCTGACAAAGCGTAACATTGTGCCAGCCAGCAAAGAAACAACATCTAAAGGGGCCAGATCCATTTTCTCAGTGGGGCACTAAATTGATAAAGGGCACAATTCTCAGACGGTTTGATTCTTGGCAGCAGAGTCCAAGGTATGGGAGTTTGGCAAACCTCTTCTTTGATCAGAGGAACAGGGGAGTTGGAAGGGGCCTCAAGAGCTGCTCTGTCAAATTCCTCACCACTGCAGGTGCCCATGCCTTGATCAAGGCCACATGGCCAGGTAGGGTCATGGGGTGGGAGAGAGGGACAGGTACGCCTTGTTCTCCCTATCTCTGTATTCCTCAGGGCTTTGCCATTAAGCTAGGCAAGTAGACTGGTAGCATCCACTTTACAGATGGGCACCCAGAGCTGGAAAACCTCCTTTAAATGAATAAATATTCCCAGCTAAAGAGAACTCAAGGAACAAGCTGGTCTCGTTCTAGACCAGGGGAATTTCCTGACTTTCCATATACAAACAAACAAAAACCCCACAATGTTCTTGTTTTGTTGAATTCCATAAAGACAGCCAGCAAGGTGTCCGTGCCCAGGGAAACCTTCACACAGGGGTGTCTTCTGTGCACCCACCTGCTCTCTGAACACTCAGTCCGTTGCCTCTGCTTCCAGACACCAGCTCTCTACAAACCCGACGCTGCCCCCTTCCCTGCCTTCCTCCCTCATCTCAGGAGCGGTATGGAGGAGCACGATTTACTGTTGGTCAGGCCAGGGTGCAACCAATACCCAACCCTAAGAGCTAGCATCTCTACAAGCAGCTCTGTCTTCCTTTTGTTCTACACCAACGCTTCATTCACTGGAAACACAGTGGATTGGGGGGAAATGGACTCGGTGTTTACAGGAGTTTGGGTTTCCAACACTTTTTATTAAGAACAACGGGCACCGTGCCAGCTCTGGTGGGCAGAGAAGGGAGACGAGGGCAGGAGAGAGAAGGCAACAGCTGTTTTCAGTTACAAACTTTCTGTCTGAGCTGGTAGCATCCCACTGTGGTTCTGCTGCCCTTGGGGTTTGGAATGGAGCAGTCTATTTTAGTTCTGGGTTAATGAGCACTTCTCCTACCAGCTACTGTCCCAGTTCACAGCCTGGCTAGTCCCCACTGGCTCGGGCGGCCCCGGGCCTCCTCCGATAGCAGGCTATTATGGGGAACAGCAGAGCAGAGAGGAGAAAAGGAAAATTAACTATGTTCTGTAATCAACTCCTCTTGCTTTCCAGGCGGCAGCCCCACCCCACCTAGCAACAGTTATAGACACAGCCACTAGGCAGGGGGATGGCCTGTTGACCTCCACATGGGATGCCAGGGGACCTCTTTCCATCAGCCATCCCCTGGCCAGCCACTGCAGGGCCAGTGGGAGGGGAGGCTGCCTGGAGGGGCTGAGTCTCCAACAAGCTACAAAACCTGCTCAGCCAAGCCCTCACCAAACACAGGCATTAGTACTCAGAAGGTGAGGAAAACCCTCCGCTGTTAGCTGGACGGCCCGTCTGCGCCACTAGCTGTGACGTCAAAGTGGGTGAACTGCCCATCCAATGATGCCCGTCCCGACCGGGACCTGAACGACTGGTGTCCAGTGCAACTCCCACCTTGTCCTCGCTGCAGGGAAGCCCAGCCCCTCCCTGGAGCAGGTCCTGGTCCAGGACGCCAGTCCCAGAGACTGGACGGCTATCAGGTGGGGACGCTGAGGGGCAGCTGGGGTCCCACTTCCCTCTGCCCATGACTCTCCCATGAGGCTTGCCTGGAAGTCTCGGCTCTGTTCACTCAGGCCCTCACTCTACAGAACAGTCAGCATTCACCGGGCAGCACAAGCCCACATCTGGGGATGGTGGGGACGTAAATGGAACTGCAGATCTCTCAGAGCCAGAGAGCCAGAGGGCCTGCAAAGGGCCCTCAGAGCTAGAGGGCCTACCAATGCTTGCTCATGGTAGACAGAAGAAGACAACCGCTAAGAGCCTGGTTTTAGGGACACAGGATGCGAAGGATGAGGAAGCTGAGATGCAGAGGTAGCTGGCTGAGGTCGTGTGTCAGCAGAGCGGGGACTGGGGCGTGGGGCCTGCTAAGCAGCCCATGCCCGTGCCACACGTGGGGCAGTGTCCTGAGCCTGGGCACCTTGTAAGACATTTCATAGCATCTCAGTTGCTCAGCAGTTGAAATTCTTCATAAATTCTTTTCCCCCACCAACAGAAATATGTCAAGCTAATGTGATTAAGGATGATGCTATGTGACCTGGCTTCAAATTACCATATAATTTGGCTTTTCCCTGCAACATAGAAGCTTTTAGCTTGCTCAGACCCTTTTCCTCCTAAGTCACAGCTGAACATGTGTCCTCAGGAAGATCGGTTCATGCATCAGGGATTCACTCTACATTCCCGAGCTGTTTTCTAAGACCCAAAGCTGCAACCACGTGTGGGCCGACCCTCTGCTCTTGCATGAACCCTTGGCTGTGTGTGACGTCCGGGATGGGTGACTTTGGGACCGTCAAATACAGCAGAGGCTCCTACGCAGCTCTTCATTGTTTTCAATGCCTAAAATCTATGGTAGTCTAATTCTGGTGGTAATCTAATATGGTGGTAATTCTGTAGGAAAAATTTCTAAATCTAATGTTCACCTATCTATTGTTCATCAAGAACACAGATCTTTTTGCCTGATGAGTTATCAGAGAAGGTAAAGAGAGAAAGACAGGTTCCCCCTGAATTCTGCTGGAAAGTCCTATCACCACCATGCGTTCTGCCTGGCATGCTGAGGATCAGAAACGCTGGAACTGGGGGGACCCACACTTGGAGCTGGAATAGCAGAACAATCATCTGTTGCCATTTTATTGAAACATAACAGGCTTCACTTTTGGTGGAGTATCTTACACTAAGTAGAACTTTCTCTTGCCCCCAAATACTTTCTTAGGTTTCCATGATACTGGTCCCGCTCAGTCTGAACTTCAAAAAAACAGTCCAGAGTTCCCAGTAAGTGCTAGTGCTGTGCCAGGCGCGTGCAACACATGGGCCATCCCTGTCCTGACCACATACTCACGTATAGCTAACAATCATTTGGGCTGCAACATCCTATGCAAAGAAAATGCATCTGTTGTCCAAAAGCACCATCACAGGAGATTCTCCAGTGCGCAGGGGACCTTGCCAGGAGCACAGGAGGCAGAGTGAACCCCATGAACACACCCGCAGCTGCCGCCATCCTCTGACAACTCTCAGCCCAACTTCTCCCCCACACTGACACCTCACGTAAGTGCCTTAGCAATGTCATCATACACAAGTTCAGTCAGGAGCTCAGGGTGGAATAACGGGAAATAAGAACATGTTAAATGCCAGCAGAAACAGGGGTGAGAAAAACTCAGCTCACCCCTTCTCCTACCTTAGTGGGTT
>CAUYMX010005457.1:0-36061 GCA_963573855.1 Lepilemur septentrionalis | reverse complement strand
TCATTCCTTCATTAATATATACTTATTCATTTCATGTAAAATATATTTGTTGAACACATACTATGAACCAGGGGCTGTGTTCTGTTCAAAGACGAATAAGTCACAGTCTTTGCTTTCAAAACTCTTCCAGCCTGGCCGGGTGCGGTGGCTCACGCCTGTAATCCTAGCACTCTGGGAGGCCGAGGCGGGCGGATCGCTCAAGGTCAGGAGTTTGAAACCAGCCTGAGCAAGAGTGAGACACCGTCTCTACTATAAATAGAAAGAAAGAAATTAATTGGCCAACTAAAGATATATATAGAAAAAATTAGCCGGGCATGGTGGCACATGCCTGTAGTCCCAGCTACTCTGGAGGCTGAGGCAGAAGGATCGCTTGAGCCCAGGAGTTTGAGGTTGCTGTGAGCTAGGCTGACGCCACGGCACTCACTCTAGCCCGGGCAACAGAGTGAGACTCTGTCTCAAAAAAAAAAAAAAAAACTCTTCCAGCCTAATGAGTGCCATGGCAGAGGTATCCTCAGAGTGCCGGGAAAGTACCAAGAAAAGAAAAGGATATGAACTCTGATGGATGGTGTGAAGAGGAGGGATGGGAGCAGGGATGGTCAGGGAAGACTTCAAAAAAGACATTTAAAGTAGGTTCACCAGACAAAATAACTGTTTTTTACTCCAGAAAGAACTTTGTGGATCTACTAAAAATTTGTTTAGATAAGGCAAATAGAAAGCAATGCAAGTCTCCACAAGCAGCCACCAATTAATCAATTAGCTAATTTTGTGTCCAGCATCATGCTATGAGGCTTGGGAGAATACAGATTACATAGATGACTCAATCATGCTTTCCAGAGAATAAATCTTCGCTCAGATTCCCATTTATCAATTTTCTATTTTGCAGTTGGCCGGTCCCATCCGTAGAAGGTAAAATATATTTAGAAGCTGTGGATTGTCTTATTGATATTGACATCCTTATCTATTATCTCTTTATCTATTGCTGCACAACAGATTATTCCAAAACTTAGCAACTTACATCATAAATATTTTTCATCTTATGTAGTTTCTGAGGGCTGGGAATCCAGGAGTGGTTTAGCTTAGTGGTTCAGGCTCAGGGTCTCTCATGGGTCTTTCATAAAGATACCTACCAGGATTGTAGTCTCTGAAGACCTGACTGAGGACAGAAGGTCTTATCTCAAGCTCACTCACGTGTCTGCGGGCAGGAGGCCTCGGTTCCTTGCCATGTGGGCATGTCCACAGCGCTGCTTGATGTGGTGGGTGGCTCTTCCCAGAGCAAATGATCCCAATGCCGCTCTGGTCCATCACACATTGTAACTTCTGCCTTATTCTATTCATTCGAAGTGAGTCACTAAGTCCAGCCCACACTCAATAGTAGTCACTTTCTCAGCTAAAACTTGTATTACTCTAGAAGGGAAAAACAGATACTGGGGGACATAAGCAGTCTCTGACATAAGAACCTCGTGTAATCTTGCCTGGAGGAAGGTAAAGCAGATTGGTAATAGTTAGGTAAATATCCTTTTATTAGACTGTAAACTTTATGCTGGCAAGGAGCCTAGCTCTTTTTGGCCATCACTTCATCTTCATTGCTTAGCACAGTTTATGGCGTAGAGTAGGTCCCTAATACATACTTATCGAATGAATGAGTGAGAGGCAGCTAGATGTGAGAAGAATTCCAGAAGACACGCCACGGTGTCTCTGCCCAAGGACTTGTGTCGCAAGGATACAGACTTGGTTTCTTGTTAAAATTAAACCTGAGAAGGTACGTTCAGAATTCTTCCCAAAGTGAAATGTCATACCTACCACTCCCACTCCGACAAGTAGTACGGTTTCTTTATAGGTTTGGCCTAATGTCCAGAGATGGTAAATTTCAGATGAGGAAGGACACATAGAGCAACTTGATGGTGTATGATGTGAGAAAGCCAGGCTGGTCCGGCAGTTCCAATGTGTCATCACTATAAGCAAACCTCGTATCTTTCTGGGGGAATTGTAAACCAAGGTCTCTATATTACACAGATTAATCCTTATAGGCAGGAGGGGAGGCTTTGCAGCAAATGGGGTATCCACCAGGGGTTGCTGGGAGGGCCACCTGAGAAGGCGGGCGTCAGCCTCCCCACCGTGGGCCCGGGGCAGCCGGGAAGCTCTCCCCGGAGGGCCGTGTTTCCAGCCTCTGCATTTAATAAGCTGAGAGAAGCGAAAACAGTAAAAAATGGAAGTTAATACACCAGTCAGTAAAAAGATAAAGCAAACTAAGAAGAAATAAAAAAGATGGTAAAGATAGTAAAGAAAAAAAGGGCAGCAGGTAATAAAGTAATGATATGAACTAAAAATAAGCCAAATAAGCTACAAAGAAATTAAAAGACAGAACAAAGACATGATAAGGCAAAGGTTAGAAATGAAAGATGGAGAATGAAAAGATAATACAATAACAATAAATCTAGACGATAAGATGAGATAAAAGAAAATGTATAAAATAGCTAGAAGAAAGACAAAACAGAGATTAAAAATGACTGAGATAAGTGAAATCGTTAAAACCAGGAAAAATAAAAGACTCAAGGAATTAAAACAATAAAATGTGTTAAACCAATACCAAAAGAAATAAAAAATTTAAAAGATTGGGCTATGGGGGAAAGTGGATAATAGATCAATTTTGTTTCAAGTTCAAATAACACTGCAACGCAAGTACCGAGGCCGACCCTTCCATGCAGACGGAATCTTTGGGTCCAGACAGCCTGGAGGTTGTGCAGCCTCCCAGCATCTGAGTACCACCTTAACGTGCCAGGGCCCCCCTAACACAGTACCACAGGCTGGGTGGCTTCAACAATAGAAATTTATTTTCTCATGTTTGGGAGACTGTAAGTCCGTGATCAAGGTACCAGCAGGGTTGGTTCTTTCTGAGAGTAGCATCTGTTCCAGTCCTCTCTGCTTAGCTGGGAGATGGCCATCTTCTCCCTACGACTCTTCATACCGACATCCTTCTGTGCGTGTCTGTGTCCAGATGTCTTCATCTTGTAAGGACACCAGTCATATTGGATTAGGGCCTATTCTAACGACCTCTTTTTAACTTAATTATGTCTGCAAGACCCTGTCTCCAAATATGGTCACATTTTTGGAGAGGTGCTAGGGGTTAGAACACATGAATTTGGGGAGTGGGGGAGGACACAGCGCAGCCCATAGCGGCATCCCTGCGAGGGGTCCCAGTCTCTGAGAAGATATTCTTCAGGTGAAGAGATGGGAGCAGAGAGCAGGACCTCGTGCCCGCTGTGCGTGGCCGCTCAAGCCAAGAAACTTCTGCTCTGGGGAGAAACAGCTCGTGAGAGTGAAAGTGCCTTCTAAATCCCCTAGAAGAGACAACAGGAACTTCAGCAGGCTTTTACAGCTTAGTATAGCTTACTGTCATCTGCCTTTTCCAACAGGGAAGCCTGGGATAGCTGGTCACCATTAGTTACCCCACTCTTGGGAATGGGCTTTCTGTACCTGGTTTCTCTGTTGCTCCAAAGGTGGATGTCTCAGTCCACTTGGGCTCCAATCTCCAGCCTTCAGGCGTGACCTGTCCCAGCCCAGTTCCCTTCAGGATCCCTGGCAGAAACCCCAAGGGGCGGAGAGAGAGGATGAAAGGAAAGTGAAAGTATCTGCTCTCTGGATGGCCCCTTCTCCTCCTTCACCTCCTCCTCATCCTCCTCCTCCTCCTCCAGAACAAAGCCTCCCTTTCCCTTCTTTTCTGGATTGTTAATTGTCTTCACTGCATGGTGCCTTTGTTCATTGTTGTCAGTGCCCCCCAGGATGGGAACCTGGGTCTCCTCAAGACAGGAAAGAGGGTTAAAAACAATTTAGGCAGTGGGGGGCCCTACAAGCCAGGTGGTGGGGGGAGGCGAAGAGGGCTGGGGAGGCAGAGTCTGGATTCTCTAACTTGCCCAGGCTGCTGGGAGGGAAGCACCTTCTTCATCTCTCCCCTCCCTGCCTCCACCAAGTGCCTTTTCAGGTGGGAAGAGATGGGAGAGAATGAAAAGAGAAAAGGGAAAAAAACACCATTGTGTGTATTCCAGCACATGTGCGCATGTGTATGTGGCTGCCCTCTCAGAGGGAGGTGGCCTTGTCTTTGAGCTGCGTCCACCCCAAATGGATCAGGAAGACACGCAGCCTGATTGGGACCCTTGGCAAGTTAGGACTCTGGATAATTCAATTTACAGCAGAGCGTGTGCACTAGACCTGGAGGTGAGAATGACTACTCCGGCCCTCTTCCCATGCTCACTTCCCCATGTAGCTAAACAAGTGAAGGATGGACTGGAGACATTCTGGAAGTGTGTGTGGAGGGGAAAGGAGGAGGGTGTGTAAAAAGGACTGAAGTCACCAGCATCAGCTGAGCCCATGCACTGAGTGGGGTCCCTGTGTGTGTGTGTGTGTGTGTGTGTGTTGGGGGGCATGGTATGTATTGGGTCTTCTGTCGTTGGGATAAAGTCCTCCACTTGGAGAACAGGGATGACTGTTACATAGAAAGCAGAGAGCTGTTTCTACTTCTAGGGTCTAGGCTAGACTCTAGAGTGTTGAATAATAATCAGGCACTGGTTTATATGTTTCAGGTCCCAAGAACCATAAAACCCCACAAGAAGCAGAGCAGTTTGGTACAACAGACAAAGCATGGATTTGAAGGCCAGAAAACCGGGCTTCAAATGTCAGCTTTTGCCCCTTCACTATGTGGTCTTGGAAAATTTCCTTCACCTCTGCGAGTGCCTCTTTTTTTATTTTTATTTTTATTTATTTTTATTTTTTATTTTTTTTTTGAGACAGAGTCTCGTTCTGTTGCCCAGGCTAGAGTGAGTGCCATGGCATCAGCCTAGCTCACAGCAACCTCAAACTCCTGGGCTCAAGCAATCCTACAGCCTCAGCCTCCCGAGTAGCTGGGACTACAGGCATGCGCCACCATGCCCGGCTAATTTTTTCTATATATTTTTAGTCGGTCAATTAATTTCTTTCTATTTATAGTAGAGATGAGGTCTGAAAAAAATTTTTAAAGAAATTTGGTTTCATATTTTGGAAAAAAATTTTTTTAAAATCAAGGAAAATCTCTGATTTGGCAGAGATTTCGACTCTACTTAGAATTCTCCAAAGAATCTTGATTTGAGAGAACAGTTGACTGCACATCATTTCCTGGTCTACCTGTGTGGTGTTTGGGTTTCAGAGGTCTTGTAGAGTCCCGCCCCAGCAGCCCTGCCAGGTCAGCAGGGCGCGTGTTAACTGCAGCGCGGATCAGAGGAAGCTTGGGTTTAGCTGGCACATCTGTGTGGCTCTCACAGTTGTTTGCTTCTGTGGGGTGGGTGCTTCGTAGTGAGAACTCTTCTATTGAAGTTTCAGAAAAAAACAGCTCAAACTAGCTTAAATGAACAAACAAACAAACAGAGGGGGAGGCAGTCATTGGTTTATGTAAGTTCAAGGAGCAGATTGAGGGAACCTGCAACAATATCCTCCCTCTCTTTCTCTCCCTCCCTCCAAATAAAGCCTTTCAAATCTCCAGATCTCCCCCCTTCCCTCCCTGCCTCTCTGTCTCCACCTTTAGCTTTCTTCCCATGTGGGTGTCATTCTCAGGCAGGCTGTCCCCCACGACACGGCAAAGAGGCAAAGCTAACCTCCAGCCCCAGGATCAGGTCCTGCCACTCAGCGGCCTGGCGGGAAGCAGGTCCTCCTTCCACCATTGTTTCTCAAAGGTCTGGTGCTAGGACTCTCTGGCCTGGCCTGAGTGACAGGCAGTTGCCCTGAACCAGCCACTGTGGCCCCGCCTTGTGTCACATGCTGTCCCCTGGCGCTGAGGGTATATACGGTCCTTCCCCTTCAGAGCTGGGAAGGGATTGGTTTCTCGGGGCAAAACCAGGTGTTTTATGATACTAGAGAAGGAGAGTGGATGCTGGGCAGGCAGCACTGTAGATGTCTGTTACTGTCACCATTCTCACTGTTCACTGGAAGCAGAGAGGCGTTGTCCTGGGTCCCATGGCCGGATCTCAGACCCCAGATCTCGTGATCCGTTTCCACACTGGTAGTAGACAGAAATCCACTGACACGTGTTGAAGTGGCTGAAGTGATATCAGGACTTAGTCCATCACTCTGGCTTTAAGCTCACACCCACTGTCAGAAATCCCGGTTTGCCTCCATCCTAGCCAATCACCCACCACCACCCCTGCGTTGGGTCTCGTCCTGCCTGGGCCACCCACTATGAAAGACAAGCATGATGAGGACAAAAGAGTGTCTTGCTGTGGAAGGAACATCGACTAGGGATTTGGAAGGCTTGATACTGACACTTTCTGTGGGATCTTGGCCAAGTCTCTGGTCTTCTCCGACCCTCAGTTTATCTATCTGTAAAATGGACCTGGGGTAGGGTTCGACTAGATAATTCATAAGATCCTTTTCTACATGATGATTCCATCATGAAAGACAAATACATTGTGCAACACTTTTCATTTAGAAAGAATGTATTCTCAGGTACACGGTCAAGCCTCCTCATGTTCTTCCTGTAGATTTGCTGGGAGGCAAAAGGAAACCACCCAGGGCCTGGCCTCTGTTTCTCCTTCTCAGGTCACCCCAGCTGCCCAGCCACAGGAGTGGCTCAGTAGTTCTCCCCACTTCCCTCTTCTTTTCCAAGGCCCTGCTCTTGGGCATCTGTCTGTCCGGTACAGTTCTGATCTATTGAAGAGACTCTGTGTCTGTGTTTTTTTGTTTGTTTTTTTGAGACAGAGTCCAGCTCTGTTGCCCGGGCTCGAGTGCCATGGTGTCAGCCTTGCTCACAGCAACCTCAAACTCCTGGGCTCAAGCAATCCTCCTGCCTCTGCCTCCAGAGCAGTCTGCGTCCGTGTTTTTAAGCATGCACCTGCCAATGCCGGGACTGATTGCCTTATTTCTTTTTCTTCCCCCGGAGTCCAGCGCCCTGCACATAGTCAGCTTTCAAGAAATGATAACTTGCATGAGCCCTACTTTTAGGGTGGCTTGAGGGTTAACGTTCAGTAGGCTGAAAGCAAGTACAATGGATGACAGGCATTGCTCATTCCTATTTCTAGAAGTTTCTGATCAGATTGTTCCAGAATGGCTGGGAGTCATTGCATAAGCATTACATCGGATATGAATCTGCCTTAGGCTTACTTTGTTAATCAAACCTTTGTTTGGTTGCTTTACGGTATATTTTTAAAAGATAATTTCTCCAAATGGTGTTCTCTTTTAGCTTAGTTCCTCACAATGAAAAGCTCCTCGTTTGCATTTGTATGTACTTTCTAGAGATAGAGATGAATTAATTTCACTTCCCTCAAAGTTTTGTGTCATCTTTAGATTCTATCCCCTACTGCAGGCTGAGAATAGGGAGTTAGATTATCCAGAGCATTAAAGATTTATCTCTCCATCGCTCTTTACAGAACTTCTCTTATTTCTAAGGAATATCTCATTTACTTAGGTTATTTTGCAGAAGAAAGAGTTTAAAGGGGATATTAATGTTTTCTGAAGCCCTGTATGAGTTTTCAAAAATCTGTAGGATGCTGAGTTTTTAATAACTCCAACTAATTGCCCTTTTTAAGATTAGATGTTAGGTTGAAACCTTCAGGTTTACCATCATTGCAAACTACTAATGGATCCAGTTTATTTTGAACAAAATATGGTTTCAATATGAAAATACCTCCAGGGGACAGCCATTTGTACAAGAAAGATTTTTCCCTGTTCGGGTTTAAGGAGATCTAGAGCTAATCCATCCAACAAAGGAATGCTGGTTGCAAGTGCTAAAATTATGTGTGCGGTTTTCCCCTTTGCTGAGAACAGTGCACTGAATTAATGTGGTGTTTGTTTTCTACCCACTAGGTTATGATGGTAATGAGGAAGGAGAGGGCCGTGTGGAGGACGACAGCTGTGGAGACCCAGACAGGCATTCACTGGGCAGGTCTTACATTCATTACCTATTCCCCACAGTGTCTTGGATATAAAAATAGAATGGCTTGCCCAAAGCAGCACAATACATTTGTCTTGGATGAAAGAATCATGATGCAGAAAAGGATCCTATGAATTATCTAGTCGAACCCTACCCCAGGTCCATTTTACAGATAAATCAACTGAGGGTCGGAGAGGACCAGAGACTTGGCCAAGGTCCCACAGAAAGCGTCAGTATCAAGCCTTCCAAATCCCTGGTCGGTGTTCCTTCCATGGCAAGACACTCTTTTGTTCTCACTCATCACGCTTGTCATTCATTGTGGGTGGCCCGGGAAGGACAAGATCTAAAATACTGGTACCAAACCAGTTGTCTGTGTTCTTAAAACATACTTGAAATCATATTCAACGTAAGAACTCGGTCAGACTTTTTAAAGGGCAATGAATCATATATTGGCAACGAGATGGACACAGATTGGACTACTGTGATGTCCTCAACGACAGGGGTCCATTTGATGCGAGGGTGGGCAATGGGAGGGCACGGGGGCCAAGGGCAGTGACTCTGGGGTGGGGGGTGCCCCAAGACAGCCTCCCCTGCCTCCTGCTCTTCTTCTCCCGACTCCTCTTCCCCATCTCCGCCTCTCCTGCCTCTCTCCGGCTCCGTCGTGCACCGTCACTGAGGACAGGGGAGGTTAGGGTTTTCATGTCGCATCATACAGGTTTCCCTTCAGATTAAGTATTCATTGAGGAAAAAGAAAAGAATTAGCAAAATTCATTGAACATATGGAAAAATTTCTTCTTTAATGCAGATCTGGCTTAGAATTGTCTCTCAGCCACTTACAGATAGAGTTTTAAAAGATTAAATCATATCTTATGTATTACTCTGCAACTGTCATTTTAACATAAACATTTTTTCAGATCAGTATTTAGTATCCGTCTATCCATCTAAATTATTTTTTAAAATAAGTACTAAGTATTCTGCAGTGTGGACATACCATAATCAGCTCAGCTACTCCTCTGTTCATGAACGGTAGTGTTAGGGTTGCCATTGCAGACAATGCAGTAATAAAGTGCCTAGCCCAGTGTCCACCATATGGTAAGTCCAAACGTCAGGGTTCCTGTCTTCCTTGGCTATTCTGATGCCTTCATAGTCAGAAAGGGAATTAGGATGGAAGTCGAAGTTACCAACTCCAAAGACCCACTACTAATTGTTTTGTACATCGATCCTCATTGAGTTCGTAGGTTTTCCTTGGTTTCTGAATATGCATTTAACACTAGTCCTTTCCCTACTTTATTTCAAAGGCAGAGATCTCCAAATGTTAAATCTGTCTGAAGCAGCTCTACCAGCGGCAGAAAAATGCTCCAAAAGTGGGACAGGTGAAGCAGTAAACCCCAGCTTTGACTAAGACAACCATTGCTTCTAGTTTGAAATGTGGTGAGGAAAAGCAAGTCAAAGCCCTGGAAATAAACAGAGCCTGTAGTTTCAATCCAATGGACAGAGAAACATGGAAGTTTCCTTTACTGACGGTAGGAAATATGCTTATGATTGATGTTTTCACATCCTAACTTTCAATCCATACAACTGACTCCTCCTTTGAATGCCTATTTGTTGCCACATTAGGACAGATCTATAATCATAGTAATTCCTTTGATGTCTTTAACCTATCCAAGAGCATGAACTTTGGAGTACTCAGAAATCTGGATTGGTAACCTGGCTATGGCTTTTTTTTGTTTGTTTGTTTGTAGAGATAGGGTCTTACTATGTTACCCAGGCTGGTCTTGAACTCTAGGCTTCAAGCAATCCTCCTGCCTTAGTCTCCAAAGTGTTGGGATTACAGGTGTGAGCCACCATGCCCAGCCTGTGGCTCTTATTTACTAGTAATTGACACCCAGGGACATTCTCAGCCTGAGTCTTCACCTCTTCAACTGTAAAGTGGAGATGACTCATTAGATCTGGTATGGGCTACTACAAGGTTTAAGCCAAAGCTACGTATAGCAAGTCCTCCTCGTTCCAGGATAGCAGCAAATGGAAACGCTGGGCCTCGTGTGTTAAATAGCATGTAACATGCTCTACTTTATGGCTTGCAATTTATTTGTTGTCCTTCATTGATTTCCCATAGAAGTTAATCCTTTCAGAGCACTCCAGAGCTGGCTATTGGCCCCACATCTCAGGAAACCAAAGTCATGGCATGGAGAATTCACCCAAGACTTAAAACATTGGTGCTTCTTGGGTTGTCTGCTGGAGGCTGATGCCTGTGGGTGAGTTCTGTACGGCTGCCACGATCGCCGTGCTTGTCCCCATTGTGAAACATATTTTTAATAATTACTAGCAATAAAGTATTGAGAAGTGACTGTTCTACCCAATCTTTTTAAAAATTGTTCTCTCTCTTCCAGGTTGGTCGGGGTCAAATATAGTCTCACAAGTTTTGAGAGAGAGAGAACCCTCAAAGAAAACAAACAGAACCCACAGCAGAAGGAAAGGCAAGTGGAGATCATTCACATATAAGACGCTGACACTGGAAGCAAATCCTTGGAACACTAATGTTCCGGGGGATGGTGGCAGATAGATTACTGATGCCCTCATTTTGTTGTTGAATGTTGAAGACTTACCGCCTCTTCCCAAAGAGTGTCTACACGTAGAGCTCACAAAGCGAGGTCACTACCGAGGATGCAGGAACACTGCAACTTACCTGATGATCAGCTTCCTGGAGGCTTGTAGTGATCCTGAGCTCATTTCTTTCTAAGGTACCCTCTCTTCCAAAAACGACCCCTGTTGCCTATTCCAGCCTAAATATCCTTAGTTCCTATTTACTATGGTTTCCAGGTCTTTCAACAAGCTGGTTACTTTCCTCTGGACCTAAGTCAGTTATTGTTTTAAAAAAGAGGTACTTAGGCTGTTTGCAATTATTTACTAGTATTAATACCATCCATGATGCATGACTTTATGCATAAATGTCTACATTTCAGATTACAGAGAAAAAACTGGAAACCATCCAACTGGGAAGAGCTGAATAAATGATGACATAGCCATATGTTGGAGTATTTGCAGCCATTAAAAGATGTTTACAAACATGGGAAGATTTTCTGTAAAGGCACAATACTAAACTGTATACAAATTATATAAACATTACATTGAAAAAAGATGAAAATACGCCAAAATGATAGAAGCGCTACATTTAGTACAGGCCATTTTTCTGTTTCTTTGTGTTTTTCTATGCCTTACAAATTTTCTACAATGTGCATTTATTACTCATTAGAGGGGAAAGTTAAAAAAAGGAGGAGGGAATGTTTACTGCAGGAAGGGCTCTAAGCAGGGTCTTTCTTACCAGTAGACTAAAGTAGGACCATCACCACCTTTTAAGTTTTTATTTTTTATTGATAATCTTTGTACATACTTATGGGGTACATGTGATATTCTGATACGTGCATACAAAGTGTAATAATCAAATCAAGGTATTTAGGATATCCATCACCTCAAACACGTATCATTTCTGTGTTGGGAACATTTCAAATCTTTTCTTCTATTAATAGCTATTTTGAAATATCTATTATTGTTAACTATAGTCATCCTACTGTGCTATTGAATACTACACTTAATCCTTTTATCAAACTGTGTGTTTGTACCCATCAACCAACCTCTCTTCATCCCTGCCCTCCCCCCACAAACCCCCTTCCCAGCCTCTGGTAACTATCATTCTACTCTCTACCTCCATGAATCAATTTTTTAGCTCCCAAATGTAAGGCCATGTGACATTTGTCTGTGTCTGGCTTATTTCACTTAATGTAATGACCTCCAGTTCCATCCACGTTGTTGCAAATGACAGGATTTCATTCTTTTTTGAGGCTGAATAGTACAGCACTATGTATACATACCACATTTTCTTTTCATCCATTCATGGACACTTAGGTTGATTCCATATCTTGGTGAGTGTGAGCAATGCTGTAATAAACATGAGGGTGCAGGTATCCTTTTGATATACTGATATCCTTTCCTTTGGTTAAATACCCTGTAGTGAGATTCCTGGATCTTATAGTTTTTAGTTTTTTAAGAAATCTCCCTGCTGTCTTCCATAACGGCTGTACTAATTTACAGTCCCACAGCAGTGCATAAGAGTTCCCTTTCTCCACATCCTCACTGGCATTTATTTTTTGTCTTTTTGATAACAGCCATTCTAACTGGGGTGAGATAATAGCTCATTGTGGTTTTGCATTGATTTGCATTTCCCTGATGATTAGTGATGTTGAGCATTTTTTCATAAACCTCTTGGCCATTTGTATGTCTTCTTTCAATAAATGTCTAGTCAGACCCTTTGCTCAGTTTTTAATGGGATTATGTTTTTTGCTATTGAGTTCCTCATATACTCTGGATTCTAGTCCCTTGTCGCATGAATAGTTTGTAAACGTTTTCTTCCATTCAACGGGTTTTCTTCACTCTGTTGTTTCCTTCACTGTGCAGAAGCTTTTTAGAGCTTAATATAGTCCCATTTATTTTTCTTTTTGTTGTCTGTGCTTTTGAGATCTTAGCCATAAAATCTTTGCCTAGACCAATGGCCTGGAGCATTTCCTCTGGGTTTTCTTCTAGTAGTTTTATAGTTTCGGATCTTATGTTTAGGCCACACTTAAAAGTCTATTAGTAATTATAGAGTCCATTAGATTATCAGTAATGTGGCCCCAAGCCCATTACCTTTTTTGGCAGCCATCTTATACTGAGCTTACAGTCAAATAAAACACTTTTTTTAAAACCTACAATTCTAGGCTTTATCTCTCCATTACATGTTTGTGCCTTTGGTTTAGAAAGGCAGGTGACATCATTTTCTTAGATTTATCCTACTGTCCAAACTTGTTAGGATCCCTTTAGGTACCAGTTTTGTCTTATACAAGAGCTACTTCTTTCAGTAGCAAGTCATTTGCAAATTTCCTTAACCTGCCACCAATATCCTCAACCAGAAAATTCATTAAAATGTCAAGTAAAAGGAGGACAAAGCCTGTGAATTCAGACAAACAGATCCATCAATGAGCAACCTTTAAAACTAGCTTTGGAAGGGTAAGAAACCCACTTGACCAAATCCTAATGCAACCCCACGTCTTCCTCTTATGAGATTTTATGAGAAATTGTTGGATGGCTTTTTGGAACCAGCACATAAGTATTTCCTGGAAAAACTTGTTTAAAGATTCTCATGTAGCCTGTATATTTTCTTGATACTCTTTTCTAGTATTCTGTGGGAATAGCATAAAATCCGCAGTAAAGATGAGAAAAGACTGTTTTTCTAGATTAATGCATTATCACGTTGACCAAACCAGAAAGTTTGCTGCATTTAAATTGTCTTAGGAAATGTCTACAGATAAAAATGTTGTAGACCTACATTAGGTCAGATGGTATAAATTCCACTGTTAATCAAGAGGAAACTCTGAGTAATACATTGGAAGTTCCTTTGAAGGATTCTTGTCTAAAAGCTAAAAGGATAAATATTAGAGCTTTTTTTTGTAGATCAAGGTGGCACGGTGAAAGCACTGACTGGTCAGTGATCAGCTGTGTGACTTTGAAAAAGCCACTCAGACTTTGCCACTTGCCCCAGAGCAAGTTTGAGTTGTAAAAATGGAGGTGACACCGAGCCTTTAGAGTTGTAATAAAGATGGAATGGGACAATGGGGCAATTAATCATTACTGTGTAATAAGGTGCTTACCATGGTTCACATCATTTAATCCTCACATGACACTAGGAAGTGGTACGAGACCATCTGCATGTATTTGAAGTGCTAATATTAAGTAACCAGCCCAATTCACAACAGAAAACGGTGGTCCAGGCATTTGAAGCCCCTGACTCTGGAGCCTGTGCTCTTGGCCACTGCATCTATAAAGTGGGTATTTGTTGTGTGTCTTTGCCTCCCATTCTTCTACCTTTTGGTAATAGGCCCTTAAATTCTCAGGGAGAACTCCCCCTATCCGTGTCTAACCTTGGTTAGACAGAGTTGGCACTTAACAAAAGCCAGGCTGGAGCCAGGCATGGCTGTAATCCAAGCTACTTGGGAGGCTGAGGCGACGGGATTGCTTGAGCTCAGGAGTTTGAGAGGGACCCTGTCCCTCCAAAAAGAAGCCAGGCTGAATTTCCCTCATGATACTGTATGCTGAGGGACCCAATTTGTAGTTGACATATTCCTTTAGAAGTGCTTTGAAAGATTGTCAGGCCTCAATCCCCAGAGCTCCCTGGGGTTATTTTCCCAATAAACTCCTTTTTTCCCCCAGTTAGCCACAGACAGTTTCTTTTGCTCAGAACTGAAGAACTCCAGTAATAATACATCAAAACACTACACACTGTAATGTCTATCACGTGTGAGAACTGGAGGACTAACAACACACTCTAAGCCTCAGTTTCCTCATCTGTAAATGGGAATAACGATGGTACTCGCACTGTTCAGTGGCATGATTAAATGAGACACGTAAAGCATTTAGCACATCATCTAGGACACAGAAAATACTCGGTGACAGCTACTTTTACTATGAGCTCAGTTCTTTTTTAGTAAATGGGCACTTGAGCAGTTATTCCCATTAGGTGAAACAAATCTCTAAAATGGAAATAATTATGGTCCCATAGACTCCATTTTCTCACAGGTAGGAATAAGTTCTAATAATTATTACACAGTTGCCCACAGTTCTTACATAATTGGACTCCATCCTGAGCTTTCCAAAGAATCATTTGTCCAGGGGCATGACATTATTCCTCCCACTACAAATTGTTAAGATTGAAGAATGACTGTTTCATAAAGGAACACCTCAGCACTCAATATAGTGAACTTGGTCCTGACACTCCTAAAACTTAAGAGTTAAGGGGGTGGATGATCTAAATGATGAAGTGACAGGCAAAGTTTTTTGCAAGGACAGTTATAAAATAATATTAACACATTGCTTAAGATCTTTAACTGCTAATGTGTTCCGGCTTAGAGAGCATTTTGGATTGAGATTGCTACTCCTGCCATAACCATCACTCCCTTCAAGACTGGGTTTGCACCTCCCTCCTTTTCATACTTTCCTCCACTAACCCCACTCCACAGCGATCATTATTTTGACGCTTGCTTGAACATTATATACAAGTAATGAGGAAAACATTTTAACAAAATAAGACAAAAACTCAGACTATGCAGTTCTATTCAAAGTAAAAACCTTCAGAATCTATGTTTATTTCACCTTGGCTAGAGCACCACGTAAACTGGAACATGTTTTGGCACCACCATCTGAGCCTAAGGTACTTTCTTTACCCACTGGTGGGTTCAGTTGGCAGGTGCTGCCATGGATCGGGGAAAGGGAGGAAACTCAGTCCTCGCCGCAGCAATGTACAGGGGTCTTGGAGCAAAGGAGCCAGCCCTATGGTCAGCAGATTGGATAATCACAAGGAGAGCTAACAAATATATCAAAGACTATGGGAGTCCAGTTTTAAACATAGGGTAAAAGTTACAAATGTGGAAAAGTAGACTAGGACAAAGCCTACGGCAGCTGTCCCTAACCTTTTTGGCACCAGGGACAGGTTTCATGGGAGACAATTTTTCCACAGACGGGGGTAGGGAAAGGGGTAGGGAGGAGGCAGAGCTCAGGCAGTAATGTGCAGCCAGGAATTGGGGACCGCAGCCCTATGGAGAAGTGGAATAGGAGATCAGTGTGGACTTGTGCTTTTTCATATATATAAGTGGATGGATGAAAAACAAGCGTAGACACATATATTTCCAAATTTGTCCACTACCACCTGGTAGTGATGATAGCACAATGGCAATGATCACAGCCTAGCACCCAGGTCTTAGTTCTAAACCATTCTCCCCTAAAATGAACCAGGACTCTTTGGGGAAATGGCTGATCTCAGGACTGGGATAGGGAAAAAACAAGAGCCTGAGACATCCTGTGGTACCAGAAAGGAAGGAAGTGCTCAAAGAACCATGAGGACATGTCAAAAGGACACGGGAGCCAGCTTGAAAGCACTCCCACCAGCCAAATCTGGGACAACTGGAGCATCAAAATAAATCATGATCATTTGTAGATTATACAACAGGAATCCATGTTCCATACTGATATAAATATTGAATAAATGGGGAAGAAGAGAAAGTGCTATCTTACAGAATGCCAATTACATGTGGAAGCAATGGAGAAATTAGAAAAATCACTTGGCAATAACTGATTCAGGTAAGAATCATCAATGGATGCTCAAACTAAAGAATAAAACTTTGACAAAGAACAGAATATTGACATAGTTTCAAAACAGCTGCCTATAAAATACTTATTTCTCATTAATTAATACCTATAGTAATCATTTCACTACAAATAGGTATATTAAAAGATTATGTTGTACTCTTTAAATTTATACCCCCCCCAAAAAAAGGTGGGAAAAATACTTAGTAACTTCGCAATGAAGAAATATTGAAGACAGCATAACCAACTGTTAAAAATTAACATGACCAGTAATGGGAAAAGGTGACACTATGTGCCTCCTAACACAATGTGGACAAGAATACAGCATCACTTCTTTGGTATTCCTGCCCAAAATTCATAACCTGAACCTAACATAAGGAAACATCTGACAAAGAGAGGGTCATTCTATAAAGTAGTTGGCCTATACTATTCAAAATATCAAGATTATAAATAAGGAAGAAGCAAGGAACTGCTTCAGATTGAGGAAAACTAAAGGGAAAAACACAATTAAATGCATGCATCATCCTGAATTGGATCCTGGACCAAAGGATCCAAAGGAAAGGACATTTTTGGAATAAACAGCAACACTTGAATAGGGTTTGTGGATCAATATTGTTTCCTGATTTTGATGGAAGTATTATGGTTATGCAGGTGTGTCCTTATTTTTAAAAAATTGACACATAGAAGTGTTTAGGACAAATGGGACATAACTGCAACTTAGTATCAAATCGTTCAAGAAATAATGTACAGAGAGACAGAATAGTAAATATAGCAGAATTTTAACAATAAAGCAATCTAGGGGAAGCATATACAGGACCTTTTAAACTATTCTTATAACTTTTCTGAAAAAATTTAAAATTATTTCAAAATGAAAAGTTAAAAATAAGATAAAGACAAGTGGTCTCTGAGCTATTAGGAATTTATTACACTGGTTTTTATTACTATTAGAAAAATCTCTGCTTATGGTTTCATTATCTTAAGTAAAAGTATTCAAAAGAATAGTTGAAATAAAGGTGAAAGAAACTTTTCTTAATGGGCAATAATATTGCTATAAAATTCTGCTTAATAGTTTAAATGCACAATGTTCTGAATCCTCATTAAACATACTTCTTCCTGCATGTGTGACTCCTTAAAAAAAAATCACAAATATGAAATGTTGAAAACCCATGACAATTTGAATTCTGTACATTTAGGATAGGGAATTTGTTTTTTTCTTATAAATGATAAAGGATTTACACAATCTCTTTAGACATTTATGTTTGTTGATATTTAAATATGAAATTTCAAGCTGGACATGGTGGCTCATGCCTGTAATCCCAGCTACTGACTTGGGAGGCTGAGGCAAGAGGATTGCTTGAGCCCAGGAGTTTAAGACCAGTCTGGACAACATAGCAAGACCCTGTCTCTACCGAAAAAAAAAAAATTAGTTGGGTGTGGTGGCAAGCACCTGTAGCCTATAGTCCTAGCTACTTGGGAAGCTAAGGCAAGAAGATTGCGTGACCCTAGCAGTTCAAGGTTACAGTGTGCTATGATCATGCCACTGCACTCCAGCCTGGGTGACAGAGCAAGTCCCTGAGAAAGAGGGAGAGAAGAAGGAAGGGACACTGGATTCTGTAAGGTATAAGGCTGGGTTCCAATCCCAACTCTGTCTTTAACCAGCTATACGGATCTCAAGCAAATCCCTTTCCTTCCACAGGCCCATTCATTTAATAACTAAAATAAGTGGGTTAAACTAAGTGAGTTTTACAGTCCCTTTTAGCCATAATATCCTAAGATTTTAAGTTGTAAATTTCAACTGCTTCCCCCCACATTAAAAGTAAGTAGGCTTTTCTGCAGAAATTGATAAGCTGATTCTAAAACTCATATAAAAATGCAAGGTGAGTGGTAGGTACACTAAAGGCCCAGACTTCACCACTACATAACATATAAATGTAATGAAATTCAACTTGCACCCCCCTGAATCTGTTAAAATTTTAAAAACGAAAAAAATAAAAATGTAAGGAACCCAAAACAGCTGAAAACAATCTTGAAAGAGAACAAAGTTGGAGAACTCATACTTCCTGATTTCAAAACTTATTACAAAGTTACAATAATCAAGACAGTATAGTACTAGCATAAAGATAGAAATATAGATCAATGTAACATAATTGTGAGCTCAGGAACAAACCCAAACATTTATGGGCAACTAATTTTCAACAAGGGTGGCGGGACAATTCATTGGGGAAATACAATCTTGTCAACAAATGATGCTGGAACAACTAGGTATCCACATGGAAAAGAATGAAATTGTACCCCTACCTCACAGCATATACAAAAATTAATTCACAATGAATCAAAGACCTAACTGTAAGAAGTAAAACTATAAAACTGTTAGAAAAAAAAAAACTGGTGTAAAATTCATGACCTTGGATGAAGGAATGGTTTCTAATACATGAAACTAATAGTATCAGGAACCAAGGGGGGTTAAAAACCAAATAAATTGAACCTTATCAAAATTAGAAACTTTTGTGTTTCAAAGTCTCACTATCAAAAAAGTGAAAAGACAAGCCACAAAATGAGATAAAATATCTGCAAATCATATATACTGGTTTAGTATCCAGAATACATAAAAAACTCTTATAACTCAACCATAAAAAGATAAATAAATCAACTTAAAAGCAGAAACAGGATCTAAACCGACATTACTCCAAAGAAGATATACAAATAGCCAATAAGGACAAAAGATGCTCAACATCATTAGTCATTAAAGAAAAGCAAATCAGGCCAGAGAAGGTGGCTCACGCCTGTAATCCTAGCACTCTGGGAGGCCAAGGTGGGAGGATTGTTTGGGACCAGCCTGAGCAAGAGCTGAGACCCTGTCTCTACTAAAAATAGAAAAGAAAATTGGCCAACTAAAATATATAGAAAAAATTGGCCAGGCATGGTGGCTCATGCCTGTAGTCCCAGCTACTCGGGAGGCTGAGGCAGGAGCATCACTGGAGCCCATGAGTTTGAGGTTGCTGTGAGTTAGACTGACACCACAGCACTCTAACCCAGGCAACAGAGTGAGACTGTGTCTCAATTAAAAAAAAAAAAAATACAAAGAAAGGCAAATCAAAACCTCAATGAGATACTTCTTCACTCCCATTAGGATGACTACAAAGCAGCATTCTTTATAATACCCCAAAATTGGAAACAACCCAAATGTCTATCAATGGACAACTAGATAAACAAAATGTGGTATATCCATACAATGGAATATTACACTTATACATGCTACATCATCGATGAACTTTGAAAACATTATGCTAAGTGAACGAAGTCAGACATAGAAGACTATATATTACAGTCCATTCCATTTTTATGAAATGTCCAGAAAAAGCAAATTCAAGGAGATAGAAAGTAGGTTAATGGTTATCAGGGGCTAGAAAAAAGACAGAATAAGAAGTGACTGCTAATGGGTATAGGCCCTATAGGGTTTCTTTTGGGGGTGATGAAACTGTTCTGGAATTATACAGTTATAGTGGTCGTACAACTCTGTCAATATACCAAAACCAAGGAATTGTATATTTTAAGAGTGAATTTTATGTTATGTGAATTGTATCACTATTTTAAAAAAAAAAAAAAAAGGTGAATTGCCCACCTTAGAAAATTGACTTCCTTACCTGTTTCAGGCCACCTAGAGATTCATGAAAATACAGAAATGTTTGCAATGACATCTGACATTAATAATCCCACTGTAACAAATACTACAATAAAATTTCTTTTTAACCAAATAATTTGCTAATCAGCTGATAGTCTACATGTTGTACTTATTCTTGCTTCTAAACATTAAAGGTCTGAAAGTTCCTCTGAGTTCATGATTTCTTTCACAGTCGTTTTTAAAATTTATATTTTTCTGAAGTAACTGGAGCTAAGTCTTCATGTTTCTTGAGTAACTATAGCTAAGTTTTTATGTTAGAAATTTTAGTAATATTGTCATCTAGAAACAGGTACAGGTATTACTCCTGCAATGACATTATGTAGCATAGCCATCTTCAAGCAGTACTTTAAAATTTAATTCCCATTCATAGGACAAAAAGGCTAGGCAAGAAATAATCTTTCAATATTGCTAGTACAATGTAATATGTATAACCAGATGCTTTAAGCCATGAAACAAATGCAGATTTTCTTGCCTCTGGAATATAAATGGGATTATAGGTTTATTCCATTCAGTAATAAGGGTTTAAGTGAAATTTTTTCAAAGCACTAAAAAGAAAACATACTCTTTATATTCATCTTTTGTAACATTGTTTTATATATCTGCTTGTCAGTATCAGAAGGCTGTAAACTTTGCATTAGCACTATAATCCACAGTAGAGGCTTTGTAAGCATTTGCTATAGAATGAAATATTAATTCTAGTCTGGTATCATTGGGTTGTACCATACATAGTTCCACATAAGTTAAACAAGAAGATGGATCCTTCTAAAATACTAAGTGTAAAAAGGAAGCCTATATACTTGTGAAATAAACACCAAAGCCTGCCATGATTAAGATACTTTCTATGCTACAAACACATGGATAGTAAAAAAAAAAAAACAATACTTTCTAAAAAATCAACAACAAATTACAGTAGAGCGACATGGTTTTCATTGCTCAGTTCAATAAAAATTCCATGTATTGTTTCTACTCTTGAACACAAGTGGTTTATAATATACCAGGGTGGTTAGCCACAAGAAAGACATGAACACAGAAAGGATAACCTTATCCAACTTCAGCATTCTTTTTGTAGTCATGTGTATACAGTCCAACTACTACTTGGGTAACCTTAAGAGAGCACAAGCCTAAGAGATGAAAACATTTACACATTTTAATTAAATTATACCATTACCTTATAAAAAAGTGAGGTTCAACATTTGTATTAAAAACTGAGCACTAAACAGTTTCCAATACAGTAACTTAGCTGATGGTTAAGATGTGTCTAAAATGTACGCTATGTAGAGCCCTTAAGACTTTAACACATCATGGAGTTCTTTTGAATTATGTACATTCAAATGATATAATTCAAACTGAAAAATAACAAAATCATAATAAAACAAGAAATAGGAGAAAGAAAAATTGATTTCTGAACCAAATGTGTACCACCTTACACTAGGGTGAATCATTAGGAAATACAAGCATGGAACAGATGTGCTCCATGTCAAAACAATTGCATATTCAAATTAGAAGAGTCATAGCATGTATTTTTGTTGTTTTTTTAAATCAGTGTCAAAAAACTGTTGTATCTGGTTTGTGTTTTTGTAGCATGATTTTTCTAAATAAGTCTCACTTTTCATTCCAGAAAATATAAGAAACAGTTTGCAAAAACTCATGCAAACATATTTCTCTAAGGCCATGAACTGGTTTGCTAAGTTGCATTGTTTTAGTCAAGTAAAAAGCCCTTCTAGAATAAGGAGTCTGTAAAGGAAACCAATCACCTTCAATTCTTGGGCCTGTACACTTGCTAGGAGCGCTATCACTCTGAAAGCCAAAAGCTATATAATGCTCATTTGAGCATTAGCAAAATGTTCTCTATTAATATTTACATTTTAAAAATCTAATACATGTAAGTTTTTCTGGCAGATTCTTTTCGTATGTTACAAAACAAAACAGTAAAAGCTTAGAATAAGATAAGAATCCTTTTTTCTTAGAAAGGTCAAGCAGATACTTCTTGACATCATGTCCTTTACACAATGGCATACTGTTCATATAAAAGGTCTCTTATCCTATAAAAATCTTGACAAAGGCAGCCTTCTAATCCGATGCGTCCAGTTTCCGTCTAGAAATCAAGTTAAAAAAAATTCTTTAGTACATTTTCTATTCATTAATAAATATGCAGATATAATAACCAAAATATATGAAACAGATTATGATTAGTCAGGAAATGGGTTGCTCTGATTCACAGAATATGGATATAACATTTAAGTCATGAATCTTACATAGATACATAAATGTCAGAGGATTCAAATAACAAAAATTTCCAATAAAATTATGTATCATTTCTTCTAGAGCCTTCAATAAGACTTTTATAAGTCTTCAAGGTCATCATTATCAATATAAATTACTGATCTTCGGTTTTGTGAAATTACCAATCAAGTATTACAGAATTCAAAATGACAGAACATCAGAAGTACGTACTCCGTTCAGCATCTATTAGAAACACACTTACTCTACGGACTGCTACTTGATTGTTGCAAACAAGCACACCTCCTACAAATTCAGCTTGAATCCCCTCCCGTAAAAGAACTTGCTTGAAGTCTGATAGTCTTGGCTCGTTCATAAAAACTGACTGATGTCCAGGAACCTTAGATAAGGGCAGAGGGGAAAGAATAACTTCAAATAAAACACAGACACATAGCTGTACTGAATAAAGTAAAACACCACATGATCTCTAAGATAGCTTCTATTATTCCCTCAAGTCCTTTGACAGATTATTTCAAGAGTATAAATCACATTCCAAGTTGTTACTGTGAATTTTACCCCATTACTTAACATTACAAAGCCCTTCACATTTTCTGAATGTTTCACAATCAATTTTATTAGTCATGCTTCATAATAACAGACAGACGTTCGGTAATGTGATGCTCTTCACTAGCCCACTTGCCTAAAGGGGTCAACTAGAGTGCCAGTAGGCAGAACTGAACCAAAAATTCATTTTGCAGATCCCACTCCTTTGCTTAGTTCGGAGGATAATTCTTCCCTAATCCCATTTCCACTGTCCCTTCATCCTCAGAGGAAATGCAACAGATGCCACAGGTTTTACAATCAGAAGGGAAAGTGGTTCTTGCCTAATGCTGCTCTTTTGAAACTGCTTAGAAAAGCACTAGCTTTAGCACAGAGAGAAAAAGATGCTAATCCCTCCTCCCAATATCAAGAGTAGCACTAGCAGGGAATCCAAAGACAGAGGAGGCTCTCTCTCTATTCTTAATTTCATAACAGGGCTGAAGACAGCAGTTTATGTGCATGTAGGACTCTTACAGTTTTAATATTAAGTTTAATTACCTAGAATCTTTGTTAATTAACTAGATACTGCTTGAGAACATGTAAATACTAGACTAAAATTATATCTATATTTAATAAGATTTCTAACTATAACAAAACCAGAAGTGATTTGAACGGAATTGACAATATGCAAAAACGGAGTGCAACAGTAAGACATTCTTAGAAAACTATAAATCTCCTGATTAGAAGCAGGTAGGTGAGCCTCACAATCATCGAACTTAGTATTTAAAAATCCATACTGAATAAAAGGTCACAAAACAATATGCACCTTGAAAGATTTGCTAAAGGTTTCCTGTAAATTGTTGTCATCCCTACCCATACAGAACTGCTGCACACGCAGATGCACACAGACATGTCTTCGGTAATTTTTTTAAAAAAATCCCAAATCAGCCTAAATGTGACACATATTTTAAATGGTTAAAAACACCAAAGGAAAACTAGAAGGATGACAAATGAAGGCAGAAAGAGAATAAGCACATGGTTTTTTTTTTTACCTCATGGGGTGGCAAGGGTTCCAAAGTCGGAATGATTTCACTTTCTTCACCTGTTTCTTTCTCATCATCTCCAAATAGACTCTTCATGGCCTTTTGTTGTGCTATAACGCTAGAATCTGAAGGGGCATCTACTTGCATTTCTGAGTCTTCTCCATCGTCCTTCAGTTCTCCTTCTTCTAAAATAACGCCTGTGTCCACTTTGGAAACTCTCATGTCTAAGACACCATCTATCCAAGCTAATTCAGCATCTTTTGCCTTACAAAACTGGAGGGAGCTGACAAGAGAGTCTTTTAATCTCACCTAGATATGCAAAGGGGAGGGAGAGAAATAAAACCCACAGAATATAGATTAACAAATTAAATATAATTATTATCATTTTCTAGCTCTGGTAATGTGATTAAAATTTGAAAATCTCTCACTCATCTAATCCTCACAATGACCAAGACCTAATTACCTGTAAGATCATTAGGGCCCTTGTCTACTTGCCAAAGTAGAGGTTCTTAATCCTGACTACACACTGGAATCACATGGCAATTAAAAAACAATAAATGCCAGGGCCTTCTCTCCAGTGTTTCTAATACAACCAGTGAGATTAATACCAGAGCACCGAGTTCCTCTGGCTCCCAGAAAAGCCTCCCAGGTGACATTCCTGTGCAGCCAAGGCTGAGAACCACCAGCAAGTCTCATCCTCTTGCACTCGGCGTCCTTCAGGAGTGCTGAACTGCTTCTACTTTTCTGATATACCATAGTTTCACACCTCCATATTCTCGAAATGTGTTTCCTCTTGCTCTGCCCAGAATAATTTTTCTGCCTACTAAGTTCCAACCCATTTCTTCCAGATACAGACATTACTTCTGCTTTAAACTGACACCATCTCCCTTTACCAGATAAGAGTTGAGCTCACCACTGTGCTAGTTCTGAATTCTATAACTATTTCCATTTGTTTCAGTTAGGAGTAGAACCTTAACATTTGTGAATTTTTCTAGAACTTTTGGATTCTTTAACACTCATCATTCCCCTCACCTCTGTACTTTTGCAAATATTGTTCCCTCTGCACAGAACACTCTTTCCCCTTCTCTTTCCAACTCTATCCACCTGACAACCCAATACTTCTTCCAGGAAACCTTTAAATTTGAGTTGGGTCCCTCCCCTTTACACTCTGTTAGCATCCTAAACTTCTCTCTCAGGGAGGGGTATGACAATGTGATAAATGCTATTTCCTTTTCATAAGCCCCACAGACTATCAGGTTTGCCAGGGCAGGGGACCATGTCTGTCTCACTCACCCTTGTATTCCTAATGTAGCTGTCCTAATCTGCAACAAAAAGTATTTATTTCCACTCAGTGCCGACTGCCAGCATATTTACCTGGTAGATGTGTGTTTCACTAGTGGCATCAACTGTTTCGTGTAGCTTCGGCATATACACTTTAATATCTTTTCCACCAAACGCACGGCAGCATTCTGCCAGATCTTGACTGGCCTCCGGTGGGCCATGGACAATGATCAACTGTCTTGGTTTCATCTGATTAATGATTTTTTTAATGGAATCCCCATCAGAGCGTCCTTCATAGTCTATGTAAGTAACCCTGGCTCTGTAATTAGACATGATTACTCAAAATTACTTTTCTGACAAGCTAACTCTAAAAAAAATGGCTTTTATAATCAGGAAAAAAAATGTATATGACATATAAAATGAGGATTTCAGAAATATACATTTATTATTTTGTTAATATGCATTATTTAGGTCTCAGCTATACCCAAAAATATATTATTTGTGTCTTAGCTATAATTGGACAAACCACTTTGCTCTCTGATGACAAAAAAAATTCCAAAATGATCATTTACTGGTATTATTAACTATACTAAGTAGAAAGGGGGGAAAAGGTTTCTTAACTACTTTAGATCACAGAAGTATTTTCTAGACATTAGGGCACTAGAGATGTTTAAGTCAAGGAGTATATTTTATAAAACAAGCAGTTACTCAAAAAAATTAAACTGGGCCAGGCACAGCAGCTCACACCTGTAATCCTAGCACTTTGGGAGGCCAAGGTGGGAGTATCACTTGAGGCCAGGACTTTGAGACCAGACTGAGGCAAGAGTAAGATCCCCATCTCTAGCAAAACATAGAAAAATTAGCCAGGCATGGTGGTACACACTAGTTCCAGTTACTCAGGAGGTTGAGGCAGGAGGATCACTTTAGCCCATGAGTTTGAGGCTGCAGTGAGCTATGATGACACCACTGCACTCTAGCCCAGGTGAGACTCTGAGACACATTGAGACACATTGAGACTCTGTCTCGAAAACAAAAATTAAACTGTAACTTGCACTATTCTCTGTCACCTGCTTATGGACTTACTAAAAAGGACAGAAATAATGTTTCTTCATATAAATGAATAATTTAATGTTCAACCCCTACTACCAATTCAATTACTTTGGCATTCAAATATCATTAATGAAAATACCACCACATTTCACAAGTCTGTTCATGGAAAAATAAATTAAAATTTAAAAGCACAAACTTACTAGAGGATATTTGGAAATTTCACTTTTGAAATTATGTAAATTATATAATTCAAGTGCTTGAAACTTAATCTTATAATCTATTCACAAACTGCAACTAAAGCACTTACTTTATTTCAATAGACTCTGTTGCAGAAATACACTTAGTAGGAACATCAGATAAATCCTGATCCATGGGTTCATCTCCATTTGTCAAACCAGATTCTAATTTGCTTTTTTCTTCTTCAGTAGCTTGAAGTTCTGGCACTAAGAAATCCTCTGGTCTAAATAATAAGTGTCTAATTAGAAGTAGTAAAAAAGCAAGCTAATATTGTATAATATGTATAACTAACTAGTAGGTGGCATAATTTTTAGACACGTATTTCAAGATTTAAACATACATTTGATCCACAGCCAACGCAATTTTATAATATCAATTATCAGACGACTGCCTATGGCATGTTTTTCATAACCATTGAAGTGTGCTCTTTGAAACACACTGTGTGCATTGGTGAAAGGCCCCTAGACAGGTCACTAGAAGATCTTAGTGGCTATCTCAAGTACTATTGCAACCTAGCTCTGTATATTTTTCAATAATTCTCTTTCTCAATTTCTGTGGTTTTCTTTGCCAAATTCCAATAAATCTCAGAACTCCTCTGCTGTCCTTAAGACTCCCAGTTATTTCCTTCCTACCGAAAGCAGATGACTCTCCATTTGTACATTACCAAGAAGACTGAGATACAATGTCATTAATTCCCTCATAAGCCTTGATCTTTATTTCAATGTACTATTAACACATCTGTCTTCCCATTTTTACTTCCAATATTAGAAAGAGTTCTAATCTAGTTTAAATTAAAAAATAACACTTTTTAAACATTCTCTCTCTGACTCCTGTATTTGTCAATGCCCCATTCCCAAATCCACTCACACTCCTCTCTGAAAATTCAGGCCTCTATTCCCAAACACCCAGAATGTTATAGCAGCCTTCTTAGCCCCTGGAGTCCAATATCTCCAACTGTAATCTACATAACAACAGCAGCAGTAGCAACCACTTAAAGTACATTTCCTATGAGTCAGGCTCTAGGCTGAGTGCCTTATAAACATAACCTCAATTAATTCTTATCCCTATTTTTCAAATAACAAAATTGAAGCTAAAGATCACTGCCCATGCTAAACAGACTGGCCACTCATTAAGTGGAATGGTAAGCAAAATCACCAAAGTTAAGTTGTTATGTTTTCTCTCTGTTGTTTTAGAGGGTCAGGTAAACAGTGGAATTTTCCTAATTAAACCCAAGAATGATCTAACTCCACTATATGCTCAAGATAGCATTATGGAAGTACAAAGAAAGTACAAGAAAAGGACCTGTGTTGGGAGACAGGAAAAGTTTCCACTATTTAGTGAGGCCAGATTCAGCACCTGAAAACCTGAGAGGGGAAGATGGAACACAGCTAAAGGAAAAACATGCGCAACGGCACGACACAGAAAAACCAAGCAGAAGGAAACAGAAAGGCTGATACCACCAGAGTGGACAAAGCACACTGATATATATAGAAACATAATAGAAAAGTGGGGAGACACCAGATTGTGAAAGAGAGCCCACATTGTGCTAAGGCATTTGACATTACCAGGGAAGCAACAAGAACCCTAAAGGATTTTTACACAGGCTAGTAGTGTTTTAACATTGCAATTAGAATATATTTCAGTTGTTTGTCTAATAGTAGGTATAGATTTCCCACGGTTCCATTCATGCTATCTCATCTCTTTATCTCACATATCTCATAAAACACGTGTGCATTATTTGAGATATAACCCATTTCCCAAATGTAGTATCACCAATCAAAGTCCTTCCTATCCTATGTCTAACGGATGTCCCTTGCCTCTGTTAAGTGGGGGAAAAAAGTCTTGATCATCTTTCTAAACCTTTCACACAACTAAGTAATAAAACTACCAGTTTTCCCTTAATATTAATTCTCTAGATGTTTCTCAATATTTCTATTTTTGTATTTCAAACTATAAGTCTTCTATATCTTTCAAGCGGAGGCACTTAGAAACCGACAAAGCACACAGCGACCAGAAAGGCCAAATTCACTGAGCTGAAATGGTAACACAGATAATACCTCCAATTTGTAAGAAAGAAAAGCTTGTTTTGCTCACATACTTGATAATCTCTCCATATTCATCCCATTTAATTCTTTCTTCTGGGGCAGGAAACATAGGATAAGACTTTTTTGCCTGTTTGAAGAAACTTCCTTTCCGACTACCTTCACCTTTCATCATCAAGTCATGCTTTGTCTTATGAGCGGATGGCTGGTCAATATCTTCCTCAATGTCGCTCTCATCACTGGAATCTATATCTGCCCTAGGAGGATTTTGGAATAGATCAAGGTCATAAAGTCCAAGAAAGATTTTGAATTAAAATCTTTATAAATATTTTATCAAATATTTATAAAAGTATTACTGAATATTCAAAATTATTAATTCAATATTAATCCAAATGATAATATACGATTATATGCTGCATAACATCTCAATGACAAATCACATATATTAAGACAAAGGTGGTTCCATAAGATTATAACACCGTATTTTTTTTTACTGTGCCTTTTCTATGTTTAGACACATAAATACTTACCATTGTGTTACAACTACCTACAAGTATTCAGTACAGTAACATGCTATACAGATTTGTAGCCTAAGAGCAATAAGCTAGGCCATATAGCCTACGTGCACGGTAGGCTATACTATCAAGGTTTGTGTAAATACACTCTACCATGTTCACACAATGACCAAATCACCTAACAACATAGTTCTCAGAACATATCCCTATCATTAAGTGATGCATGACTAGAATAATATTCAATATTACTGGACCAATATTTTGTAAAACATAACATTAACTGCCAGTTGATGAATATATTGTAGTATTATTAGCACTGAAAGGATTTGGTATTCTAGCCATTTGAAAGATGTCTGTAAAAGTGATGAAGGCTTAAGAAAATTTAAATGTTTTCAACTAAACATTTAAGTCGTAGAAATATATTCTTCTCCAATCACATACATAAATTTATAATCTGTCTGGAAATAACTCACTCTTTTGACTGCTCAAGTTTTTTAGCAGCTTCTTTCTTTAGCTTTTCTTTTTCCAAGTATTCTTCAAGTTCTTTCCCTTCAAGCTTCACACGTTTCCTCAACTACAAAAAAAGAGGTAAGACAGACCTGAGATAAGGAAGACCAAGAGAAGAACAGGTTTTGGAGTAGGGGAAGAGAGAACAGTAAAAATTGTTTTGCATGTGATCAAGTAGAGGGAAAACTGATAACAGAGAGAGAGGAATAACTGCAGAAGAAATATCCCTAAGAATGTTAGCAGGGACAGAATCCTGAACATAAATATTACTTATTTTTTTAATAACGGCTGCTTCTCATTTCTTTAGGATGCTTCTAAATGTCATTTTCTGGTTTTTTTCTTTTTTTTGGCGACAGAGTCTTACTCTGTTGTTCCAGCTAGAGTGCAGTGGCATCATCATAGCTCACTACAACCTCAAACTCCTGGGCTCAAGCGATCCTCTTGCCTCAGCCTCCTGAATAGCTGGGACTACAGGCATGCGCCACCATGCCCGGCTAATTTTTCTATTTTTTGTAGACATGGGTCTCGCTCTTTCTCAGGCTGATCTCTATCTCCTGAGCTCAGGCAATCCTCCCAGAGTACTAAGATTACAGGTGTGAGCCACTGGGCCTGGCCCACTTTTAATATTCTTTTATTAATTCCTCAAATAGCTTATAAGCCCTAAAGGAATTTCTAGTAATTAAAGTTTTCAAATTCAGTATTTCATATCTGATGAAACTGTTTCAAGTATTTCTAAGCTATTAAATAACCCCAAAGACAGTATTTTACTTTGGTATGCTTGCTCTGCATCTTTGCTCAACAATTCTGTATTTATAGAAAATATCTACCGGATTTTTAACTACTAATATTATGCTTTTTTAAAGTAGAGTTATAAGACAAAGATGCTCTTACCACTTAGTTTTCAACAAACTAAACATTCCCTAAAATGGCTGCTACAAAGACAAAATGAAAAGCGGTCATCTAAAACTTTACACAACTCTGGTAGTTAGTAACCATCCCATTCAGCATCAACTGCTATAAACTTCAATAATACTAGTTTTGGAAAATTGATAGATTTAATGGACTGGTTGTTAAGCAAATGATCTTTTGATATATTGGTCATTTAACTAATCATCTTGCACCTGTAACTGGAGATGAGGCAGCAAACGTGGTACAGAAATATATTTAGTGGTGGGAAGATAAAGGAATTCCTGTCTCACTTCTACTTCTGTTAAGTTTGAGACAAGGTCATGTGCTATGAATAAGGGTTGACAGTGAGTTGTAGGATATTTGAGGAAAAAGAACGCATAAAATTAATATGCCTTATGGGAGAGTGAGAAAGGGAACACCCTACAGAACGCTGAGCGCTAGTGTAGTGTGCCCTTTTGAGACGTGAAGTCATAAAGGTGAAGGGAAACCTGTCCACACAGTAGTGTTCAACTCCAGTAACATAAAGCTGCTTAAGCACAGGCACAGACTAAGCACATGGTTTAACTAGGGTCAAGGTTATTCCAGGTAGGTAGAATAAACAGAAAGAAAGGTAAGAGAGTTAAAAATGTTTGCAAAATTATGATTATTGATGGACCATTGTCTCTAAGCTAGAAGCATGATAGATAGTAAAAGGTGAGGTTCATACACTGAAATCCCAACATGAAGAAAGAGTTGTTGGCAGGGGAGTAATAGAAAAAGTCAGCTGTAAGACCAGAGTGGGATGTTTGAGGTAGAGCTAGAGACTGTTCAGCCATATCATGATAACGTCATGGGTATGACCATAGGAGTGGACACCGTGATAGTGGGAATGGATGGCTAAGGTACAGTGGAGAAAAAGATAATTGAAAAATGAGCTGTCAAGGAACTGAGAGGACCAAGGAATTGGACAGATTATACACACGGATGTTAAGTTGAGAATGGAATCCTAAGTACCAGTGGACAGGAAGGCTATGAATCAGGGTCTAACACACCAGTGAATGACAGAGAATGACCAGATCAGTAAATGTCAGAAACAAGGAGGGGTCGGCATATCATCACGTCTGATGGCATGAACTGCAAAGGGAAGAGAAATGGCTTGAGAGCTGCAACACACAACAAGGAAGACACCTACCCCACTCAAAGTACGTGAAACATGAAAAGAAAAACAGAGCACCTACTTTAGAGGGCTACGGGGAAAAGAAAATCATTAGGAAACATCCAGATTTAAATTACTAATGGCTCTCTACTATTATTCTGATAAAAATACTGGAACGACTTTAAGGTTTATTTTTGGTCACTGATTTTCATATATCATACACAATGTATCCCCAAGCAGTTTTAAGATAAAATTCACATTCAAGTGCTTACCTCTATTTCTGTAATTTTTTCAGAAGGATTATCAATTAGGAAACGTGCTAAAGTCCCAGGAGTAGTTCTGTAAGTTAGAATGATTGAGTTTTTAGGGTCCTGACACCACTGAATAAAGAGATCCCTTGAAAATCCACATTCCAGGTCAGGTTGGCTTGCAAGTACGACTTTGGGGCTAGGTACTCGAGCCAAGTCAGAAAGACCATGACATAAAGAGAGATGGCGAAACTGAAATGGATTATTTCTTTTGTCTTCAAAACATCTCATCAATTTATCACTCATCCATTCTACCTAATATGGGGAGAAAAGATGACAATAATTAGAAAACAGCATATTGTGACTTCAATATATTTTCTAACAGCCAAGGAATTCAAGTTCTATTTTAAGTCTTTTTCCCCCATTGGTTGCTTAAATTATAGTTTGGACAAGCATTTTGTTTTCAGTTTCTTTTCCTCATTACAGCCTCCCACTCCAGTCATCATCCCTAAAAATCCAATTTGTATTATATTTCACTTATAAACTACTTTAAATCTTTTTTAAAAAAGCAGTGTACATGGTCTAAATGATTATCTTACTCCCAGAGATTGCTAACTCAAGGGAAAGAGTTTATTTAAAAGAAAAAGAACAGGCTGGGCACAGTGATTCACGCCTGTAATCCTAGCACTCTGGAGGCCAAGGCAAGACGATTGCTTGAGGTGAGGAGTTCAAGACCAGCCTGAACAAAAGCGAGACCCCGTCTCTACAAAAAATATAAAAATTAGCCGGGTGTGATGGAGCGAGCCTGTAGTCCCGGCTACTTGGGAGGCTGAGGCAGGAGGATCGCTTGAGCCCAAGAGTTTGAGGCTACGGTGAGCTATGATGGTGCCACTGTACTCACTCCATCTCAAATAAATAAATAAATAAAACCCAACAATGAATTTGGACATTTATTTCTATGAGATAGATTCTATTCTTGTCTCCATTTTACAGACTGATATATAAGAATTAGAAGAGAAGCAACTTGCCCAATCTTCAAAATGGGGATAAAGATAGAAACTATTTTGTAGGGTATATAAGGATTAAATGAAGTAATACATGTGAAGCACACAGAACAGTAAACAGTTAATGGTTAGCTATTATTAACAACCTCTTCAACAGAAAAATAAAATTCAAAGGGCAATTCAGACACTATATTCCATAAGCCCCATAACTGTAGCAAACTTCTTTATTACAAATGATAACATGAAAACAAACCTGGGACTTAGAAAACTCCACCACATTATAACTGACATTATTTAGGAGTGCCAATGAGTAAACACCCAATCCTGCATCTTTAGTCCTCCAAATCTGATCAAGAAGTTGAGCAAGTTCCAAAACTCTGCCTGCTGTGTCCACTGCTATTAATACATTTCCATCACCTCGAAGTGTTTCCAGGACATTTGCTAGAAAACAAGATGTAAAATCCCTATAGAACATAACAATATTCTGCTACAAAATTAAAGCTTACTTTACACCTCCCTATTGTTACTATAAAGACTATACTTTATAAATAAGCAATTACTAGGCCAGGTACAAACTGAAAGAATTTTGTTTAAGTCATCACAACTACTTTTGATTCTGTTGAATATATCTTTATCATCATAGGAGTAAGCAATGCCTTTAACTCAAGTTTCTTTCAATTGAATTTTCATTCAATTTCTTTTCATTGATTTTCTTCACTGAAAAATTACAGATCAGCAGTCCTCAACACTTTATAAATAATACACACAGAAAATTATATTTGTGTCACTGGGAAAATTGAATGACTAGGCCAAAGGCAACCAGCCTGGGGTTTCTAGGCCACCCTAGTCTCACCTTTGAGAACTTTCTATATACACTTACACACACACACACACACACACACACAAATCATATATAATCATCCCTTGCTATCCATGAAGTACTGGTTCCAGGACCCCAACAGATAACAAAATCCACACATGCTTAAGTCCTTTACATAAAATGGCATCGTATTTGCATATAACCTGTGTACATCTTCTTGTAAACTTTAAATCATCTCTAGATTACTTATAATACCTAATACAATGTAAATGCTATAAAAATAGTTGTTATACCATATTTTTATTTGTATTACTTTTTATTGTTGTATTATTTTTTCCCCAAATATTTTCAATCACGGTTGAATGAATCCACAGATGCAGAACTGTGAATACTGACAGCCGACTGTATAATACATATTTTGTATATAATACATATTTTGGAAGTAAGTATGCCTGTACAATAATATATAGATTATATTCCCATCCAACAGAGCATCTTTATAGATTTCCTTGCTCTAGATGAAAGTTTTCTTAGAAATACCTGGTAAAATGAAACTCTAGCAAAAACAAAAAAAACCAAGAATTGAAGAGCTTCTTAAAATGAGTATAACAGAGTATACTAATTACACTTTTTTAGTAGATAGACTAAGTAAGGCAGCAGTTGCCTTAAAAGTAGACTCCAATTTTCCCTATTGAAATCCTATATAACTTATTAAAAAAAAAAATTTTAAGATGTAGAAGCTTGAGCCAAAGCAGAAGCAAGCAGTAATGGCCCAGAGGCACCTCTTCGGAACCAAGACTACTGAATTAATGTAAAACACCCAACATCAAAATTAGTGGACTCTTTGCACCCTCGTTTATCTCTTTTGTTAATTTTTCTTTTAGAGTATGTTTTTCTAACACATTTTTATGACATCTTTATACAGAGACATGTACCAGTGAGAGCCAGGGAGAGCTAGCTATGTGCTGGATGGCAGGGAGAAACCATCTTTACACCTGTTACACAAAAGTTAAATTCAAACCAACTAAAGTACCTTCTTGTACACAATACTGATATGACCACATAACATTTTTTCAAAAATACTAGAGTTAGCCAACCTCTGATGACCAAGAAAAGTGTTAAACAGAATAAACAGTAATTCATACTACCATGCACTTTACAGCTCATTAAAAAGGACATTATATAATACATACTCAGAAGTTGCTCATCTCTCTGTTTTCTTCTAGGCTGCACATATGTAGCGTTAAATGAATCTGTGATAAGTAGGGAGGGTCTGCTTAACATTTCCAGGGAACATCCATTTAAGTGGCTATAACAAAGTTTAAGAAGAGGAATATTTTGTATCACTTCAATTACTAAAAGCTTCTCTTATTGAAAAAATAAGCAACTTCTTTCATAAGGTTTCTCCCCACCTCTAACTATAAAAGTATACATGCTTCCCCCCATCTAACATATAAAAGTATCCCAGATAAGGAAATCTGATAAATTCAGAAAAGTATAAAGGGGAAAATAAAAATCTTCTGGAGTATCATTACTCAGAAATGATTGATAGAATATTTTGGAATACATCCTTCTAAGCATATAAATTTGTTCTATGCATCTATGTGTACTTTACAAAGTTGACAGCCCATGTACACTCCTATATACTCAGTTCTATATCCTGGTTTTTCCATGACATGAAAATCTTTTTCTAAACCTGATTTTTTAACAATTGTAAAAATTTTCCATTGTGTCTTATACTGTATTTATTTGACCATTCCCTTTATTGATATTTAGGTCAGTCTTTTTGCCATTGTAAATAATCTTTCAAAGAACATTTTCACAAAAAGCTTCATTTGCATTTCCGCTTATTTCTTTAGTTCACATTCCTAGAAATGTATTTACTGGAATATATAGTATTGCTAAACAGCTTTCCAAAAGAGTTAATCTTTTCCAGAATGGTTCAACTAGAAAGACTGACCAACTTGCTACATACTTCCCAGAAGAATATCACCATTTACAAAACAAATCATTATTTAAGTTTGCTTTCTGACTTTATACCTTCTGTCCATTTTATAACTGATATCTTTTCAATTAATTGATAAATGCCTGGTGTCAGATACATGTAAGCCTTTGGCCAACTTGCTGCAAATATTTTCCCTAGTTTATTTATTCTTAAATTTAGCTAATTGCTTTGGACATTTTGAATTTGTATGTAATCAAATCTACCAGACTTTTCCTTTGTAACTTGGCCCATTATCTTTATGCTTACAAAGTCTTTTCCAAATTAGAGATCAGACTCGGCCAGGCACGATGGCTCACACCTGTAATCCTAGCACTCTGGGAAGTCAAGGAGGGAGGATTGCTCAAGGTCAGGAGTTCGAAACCAGCCTGAACAAGAGCGAGACCCCGTCTCCACTAAAAAAAAATAGAAAGAAATTAATTGGCCAACTAAAAATATACAGAAAAAATTAGCCGGGCATGGTGGTGCATGCCTGTAGTCCCAGCTACTCGGGAGGCTGAGGCAGGAGGATCGCTTGAGCCCAGGAGTTTGAAGTTGCTATGAGCTAGGCTGCTGCCACGGCATGCTAGCCCAGGCAACACAGTGAGACACTGTCTCACCAAAAAAAAAAAAAAAAAAAAAAAAGGATCAGACTCACCAATTCTATTTAATTCTAATCCATTTGAAATTTATTTTGCTATATGGTAAAAAGATAGATTTTTCCCCAAAATGGCTGAATTCCCCAATACCGTTTACTCAAATATCCATCCTTTCCTCATTACTCTAT